>BQNB010034258.1:0-51737 GCA_026074375.1 Tanacetum coccineum
TATATATATAACTAGAATACCAATTATCAAATAATAAGAGTAAGAGATTATTCCGTTAAGAAATGAAAATCACTTTAGGAAAAGTGATGACCAAATCTTCCCGAGTCATATCCCGACAAAGCATGAATTGAGAATCGGTTTAGTTCGTGATCGCGTGATTTGAATAGACAAGATTTGATTTAGATTCTATTTATATTTATGAAATGCAAAAACAATTAAAGGAAAGCAAACAAATAAGGCAAATAAGGATTTAAGCTAAAAACGATAACGGGAATTCTAAAACGCGACTTAAAACCTAAATTATCAAATTTTAACCTTAAAAATGCAAATTTATTTTTTAAAAGTCCTAAATGATTAAAAATAATTTTAATAAAAAGAATTAAATGTTTTTCACTTTTATTTAATTTTTTATGAATTAAAAACTATTTTAATCTAGAAAATTAATTAAAAATACTAAACTAATTTATAAAAAATCTGGAAAAATTATTAAAAGTACTTAAGACTTATACTAAGATAATGGTAAAAAGAAAATTCCAATAAGCTCTTGCAATAAGATGCTAAACAGCTAAACAAGCTTCTAAGCTTAAACTGAAAAATAACCCTTAAATACCAAGTGGCCCAAAGGTCTAACATAAAAGACCCAAGGACGCAATGGTAAGAGTGTGTGTGTGTGTGTGTGTGTGAAGGAGAGGTCGCAGGTTCAAGTCCTGAACCTATCCTTTTTGCTAAAATATTTTTTATTTGATTTTTTTTTGAAACTTTTATAGAGCAAGCTAAACTAAGCAACTTTAACAAATGAAATTTTGACTGAAACTCACTAATAAGCTAGAATAAGCTAGCTTAAAAATGACAGAATAAAAAAACTTACTAAAGGCTTTTAAGCTAAACTGTGTTGATTTTAAGACTCAATAAGCCAATGAAAAGCAAATAAGCTAAAAACAGACAACTACCTAGACCTAATAAGCAATTATGACTAGAATTAATCTAACAAAATGAGCTGAAAAGCTCTTAAAAGCTGAAATGCATTCTGACTTAAACAAGCAGTTTTAAAGAACAAATGACCAACTTTAGGCTATTGTTGAGAACAATTAAGCTCTTGTAATAAGATAGAAACTGAAAACAGATTAAATTTAACATCCAAGGAACACATAAAAACAAGATTTGAGAAAATTGGTTCTAAAAAGACTAGAAAAAGCAATTTGAAAATGACAAGTTTACTACTAAACTATGTTTTTGGTCTTTTTTTAAAGTTTGAAAGACTACTTGCAGCCCTAAAGTTAAGCTAGAATAAGCTGTTTAAAAACCTCAAAATGTAAAAACAGATCAAGCTTGATACCTAATGAGCTTATATTATCAATTTTAGATCCTTAAACAAGTTTAATATAACCAGAAATTTCTATAGAAAACTGGATTTTAAAAACTTTGAAAATAGACTTAGAAATTTTGATAGTTTTTGACTTAAACACACATGACAAATGCAGACTTAAACAAGACCTATTCTACTGCATAATGGACCATAAACAAACATGCAAATAACACCAATTAGCTATTAATGAAGATCTAAGCACATGAGCTATAATATTACCACAGATTCCAACTACTTATAAATACAACCTTAAAACTTAGATCTAATCTTTAACAACTTAAGAAAACTGACTTAGAAACTGAATTTGAGCTTGTAAAAGTTGACTTAAAAACCAAAAGTGACTTAGGCAGCACTAACATATGTTAGTGCTGCTTGTGCCAAACACCCCTTTAGAAACTTATTTCTCATTTCTTTAAACTACAAAAGATTGTTTTAAGCTGAGATTTATAAAAACAAATCAAGTATCAAGCAAATGAAGAACAATTAAACATTAACTAATAGGGAATAAGCACCTATAAGCAGATTAATAAGCTAAACAGTATTAAGCTAAATAAAGGTAAAAATGAGAAAATAGAACTAGTACCTTGATCCTAGCTAAACAGGGACTTAAATGCTCTTAAGAGCTTAAATCAACAAGCTCCAGCTTGTTTAAAAACAAGCTGGTATTGTCTATAAGCCCATCCATATCTGGCTTATCTTCCAAATCATAAGCTAAGGTATTTTGAGTGATTTTTAATAAGTGACTTATTCAGTTTAGCTTAAAACAAGCTAAACTGAATATGAACTAGCTTAATAGGCAATTAGGATCTTAATAAGCTTATTAAGTGAAATCCAAAAACATGTTTATGATTTAGCATACAAGAAAGATAAAGTTTAAAAGGAAATTGCAATTTTATTAATGATAAAAGAGTTACAACGCTTTGAAAGGAAAATACAGTGATTAAAATGACAATAAGCTAAAAGTTACACTATTAAGCTAAAAAAAACTACTAAAAGCTAGACTAGACATCTTCAACTGTGTGAGGAGGACTCCTTTTATAGTGAGGAGGGGAAGGATCCAGAACCCTAGGAGCGTCCCAAGCCTTCAATCTCGTCCATCCAATCCAAACCGCCTCAAATTAAACAATCTCATCCCTTGATTTCATCCCACGTCTAATCCACCAATCATTGGCCTTAGGATTGCCAACGTGTCATTCGTTGGTGTCAGATCTTGTCAGGTGCTTCTAGAAACGTAGGGGAGCGAGTGTGTGGGTGATATTGATTTACCTTGTGTAAACGATGGGGTGAAAGTAAAATGGGAGGGAAGAAGGTGGAGCAACAATAAAATTGACCAGGCTTATTTGTTTGTTTGACTTAGGAGGGGTTAGGCTTCTATATATATTTTAGGCCGTTTGATATTGGATTTGAACTTTTTAGTTTAAGGCTTATATTAGTATAGGTAACATGTTAATGGACTGACCCGGTCCAATAAATGGGTACGGGTTGGCCCACTATGGATGTGTACGCCTTCGGCTTCGGTTTTCCGCGCTCTTTCCATTCTCGTGCTCAGTAATGTCCGTATTGGCTTTGTTTTATGTCCTTTTATTTAATATTCGTACCTACAAGACACAAATCACACAATACAATGCATTTTTATGTCATTTTTGTTCATTATTGGTCTTTTTAGCTCGTTTTATTAGGTGAAAGGTATGTGTATTTAAGCACATACTAAAATCCCCCATACTAAGCTATTGCCGTGTCCTCACGCAATGATATAAATACACGCTTAGAAAATCAAAAATTTCAACCCCCTTAGACTAATTACCTCGAAAAGTAACTAAGTGTTCATCTAAGAGGATTAAGAAATCACTAGTTTTAAAAAGCTCCCCGTTTTACCATTTTTATACATTTATTATTACCATTTTTATACTTTAAAGATCACGGAACAAGAAACACTAAAAGGATAAATTTATTGCTAAATACAAGTTAAGATGCTAACACTACTCATAAATGCTAATTGTGTATGCATAGCTACTTTCCGCTCCCTTATTCCTAAATCCTCTAAAGATTTTATTATTATTATTAGTGACAAATTAATTAATGTCTTATTCTCATAAAGTAAACCCGGTTTAGACCACAATTAGTTTGAAATCCTTTCCTAAAGAGAGGATATGGTAAGAATAAGGTCCACATTAAGGTTCTAATTTCGCACGATTTAGGGGTTATCCTATTTAGATAACCCCGGAGTCGAAATTTGGCTTTATTATTATTATTGTTGCAACATTATTAAACCTCGGTCCTTTAAACAACTGCCACATCGGTATGCGAGCCGACCATTGTTGGGATTCTTGATTTGATGAGACAAAGTGAATAAAAGAATGAAACAAGATGGAAACAAGAAGGACCAAAATTGTCATCATGAAGTTCTACAAGATGTAGAAGAAAATAAAGATTTGGTCAAAATAAGATAAGAATGAATATTAATGAGAAGATAATTAATTGATTCTCTCATTAATATATTAATTAGTTTCCTTGTAAGCCTAGGACTCCTTATGTTATAAAAGGAGGTCCAGGCATTTAGAAAGATCCATCCATAGAAAACTAGAGCTCTCCCAATGAGAGTCTAGATAGTTAGATAGCAAGTCGACTGATGAGAGTCGAATAGTACACCATAGTTAGTTGGTGTAGCCCCAAATTATAGTTGGGGTAATAGGGAAACGTTCAATAAAGAAAACCTTGTGATAACTTTGATTGTGTTCTTTATTATTCCGCTGCGTGTTATCAATCATTGTTATTGTTCATCCTAGATATATAAGATCTAATCAATCTTGAGCTATAAACGATCTTATCAATTGGTATCAGAGCCATGTGGCTCTTGATCTAGGATTTACAAGGTTTGTTGATGTCGTGCTATGAAGAAAAAGAAGGTATGCTTTTCTATTTTGGAAGTTATGGCCGATTTTGGTGATTTTAGGGTTTTTGCGACACTTTAAAAGTGTTGTCTTTATACTTAAAAAAAAGATGACATGATTATCGTTGATGCAAGTCGAGATGATGAAAACTAGGGTTTTTCATTAAATCCTAATATGGTCAAACAGTTTTGGTCGTGCATTGGTTTGCACGCTGGTGATTTACAGCAGGTTGGTAGCGTGGTTATGAGCAGATTGATTTTGCTCTAATGGTGAAAGAAAGGTTTGACATTCAGGCATGTACAGCAGGTAAACGATGCAGCAGGTGATCACTATTGGTTATTAGCAGATTTGTTTATGGTGCCATAGATAAAGAAAAGAAGGTAACATGTTTGACTGCATGAAATATGGAAATAGTTGTGATTTGATACGTAATTATGGGAACAAGATTTCATATAATTTATAAATCCCTGATTTTTAGGGATTTTATGTTACTCCATATAAAGTTTTTTTGTGCTGCTGGATTGGTCAAAGGTATATTAATGCTGCTATATATTCAAGGAAATTACTTAGTGCTGCTAATGGTAGTTGTTGTTAGTGTTGCTATGTTGATACTTGATATTGATGGCCAAGAACATTAGTGCTGCCAAGATACACTTAATACTGTTAACAAATTATTAATGCTGCTATATATCTTTGGATGGTTCATGTTAAGTGCTGCTCATAAAAAAATTAAAGCTGCCAGTACTAAAGTTCAAAGATAAGTTTACGCTGCTAAGTGTATATGTGTTAGTAATGCTCGGTGTGAAAGTAGGTACTACTGTTTAGTTGATTGGATGATTAGTATTGCTAGCATGCTTGATTTGGTTAGTACTGTTCGTTGGTTATTAGTGCTGTCAGGTTTGTGAGTTAATGCTGCTAGCTTTGTCCGATGTTGGACAACAGACGCGTTTGGATCTCGGATGGAACTATTTTTCATAACAGTTTATTCTTATTGATTTGTGGCTCGGTTTGGAGATTTATTGAAGAGGTGATTACGATGACAATTGGATATTTCTTATTTGATGTTGTAGTTGGGTTTCACAGGTACGTGTCTTATCATATCTTAAAGTATAGTTTTGCAGACTATGACTTTAAAGATAACTTGTTCGTGCTTACAATGGTGTGACGAAGACTTGTCAAAATCTAGCAAAAGTGTGTGATTTTTCTTATGGTGCTCAATGCTCACATTTGCTATCACTTAGTATGTGTCTCATAGAAGATAAGGTTTTTGTCAAGAGGTTGCGGTCTACTTATATTTCACAGATTTATTTATAAGTTTGACGTCACGTGGATAGTGCAAGGACTTAAGACAAAAAGTTTGGAGATTTCAACTTCTTCATCTAAATTTGTTATACTCAGTTTTCTTCATCAGTAATCACTACATAGAGCCTACAGAGTTCGAGATTCAAGAGATGGTAAACATATTGGTTTCAGGGGAAGCTTATTGATTAAATGTTTAACCATCTACATGCACCACTTGAGGGGAAGTGTTTACAAGTTGTATATCTACAGAAGACCCCTATTAGATGATTACAAAAAGGGGAAGAAGATTACAGGTTTATTGATTTACAGCTTATTATGCGTGGTGACATATCAAGGATTCTAATTCTTATCTTAAGTCAAGGGGAAGCAAAAGATTGTATGTTTATCAGGGAGATGATTACATTCCTCAACTTCAAGGGAAGCTTTGGCTTTTGATTGAAGTTCGTACGAGACTTAGTTTGTTTTGTATCATCAAATAGGGGAATCAAACAGATTGTTGGGATTCTTGATTTGATGAGACAAGTGAATAAGATGAAAAAAGATGGAAACAAGAGCCCAAAATTGTCATCATGAAGTTTACAAGATGTAAAAGGGAAGTAAGATTGGTCAAAATAAGACAAGAATGAATATTAATGAAAAGATAATTAATAGATTCGTCATTAATATAATAATTTAGTTGCTTGTATGCTAGGCATCCTTATGTTAGAAAAGGTGCGTACAGCATTAGAAAGATCCATCCATAGAAAAAATAGAGCTCTCCCAATGAGAGTCTAGATAGTTAGATTGCTAGGCAACTGATGCAAGTCAATTTAGTACACCTTAGTTAGTTGGTGTAGCCCAAATTATAGTTAGGGTAATTGGGAACGTTCAATAAGAACGCATTGTGAATACTTTGATTATGTTCTTTTTATTTTCCGCTTACGTGTATTTTTCTATCAATGTTGAATGTTATCCTAGATATATAAGATCTAAATCAAATCTTGAGCTTATAAACGGATCATATACAAACCATGGGCCCGGAGTTCTTATTCGACCTCGGGTGACCCGACCTTTTGAAGGCTGCAACATCGGTTGTGAGCGGCTAAGATGCACAAACTTGTATCAGTTCTGGATTATTACTATGTGCCTTATTAGAAGGACTGCCATATCGGTTGTGAGCGGCAAGAGACAATAAACTTTTTCAGCATAGTTTTTATTATTTATTAGTACCTCTAACCTTTTAAAAGACTACCCACTCGGTTGTTGAGCCGACAAGAGTTGTGGTCTTATTTCGGCTTTGGTTTATTACATAACTATTATTATTATAGCCAAATTTCAAGTCATGTGGTCTTTTAACTACCTAGACAACGGTAGCGAGCCGTCAGGAATCGGTAGCCTATTTCCCCACAATACTGACAAAACATCGATGTGTACCTTAATTTCACCAGAAGGAATCTCTACGAAGTGATTTAAACTAAGAATCGCAAAAACCTAAAGTAACTTTATTTATTAACAATTATATAATGTTTATTAAGCTGATGGGAGCAAAAAGCCACAATTAACCTCTGTGAGCTCGAAAGAGTTCCAACTACTCCACGTTTAGCATCTAACTTATATAAAACTCTATCATTTTTCGTTCTTCGCAAATTTAAAATCTTTACTAAAAAGATCCGTGAATGCTTAGTCTAATAAAAACAAGCTTAGCATATTAAAAGTCTATCATGGAAACTTGCAAACTCTTGGCTTTTTCGAGCTAGAATTCACATTTTAAAGCTTCTTGTATAAAAGACTAGCAAAAGCTTAAATTTATATAATTTAAGGGGCAAGCTAGAGCGCAACATGCTTGATCAAGTCAAAATTTATTCCTTAAAAAGACAAAACTACGTGTCAAAACACTTATTCTATTTTTGAAAAAAAATTAATTTTGGCATATTTTTGCTATTTTTGGTGGCAAAACGAGGTTACGTGAAGACAAGGCAAATGCAAGTAAGATTGAATCGAAAGATCCCCCCCATTACAAGAATTACACATTGTCTCATTATGTGAGATTTGTCACCTTACTAATTTCAAGGCATAATCCAAATATTAAGGGGTCTATACGCAAATCTAAAGCCGTTTATTAATTATGCTAATAGAAAAACGTTAGTCAATAAGATCTAGGATATCGGATTCCTATAAATAAGCATGATAAGGATTGAAGATCGAGTGAACGATGAACAAAAGCACGAGCACGAGAGTCTTCAAAATTCGGGCAATCCTGGACATAAAACACAAAACACGAAACACGAGAAAAGAAGAGGCAAGTCTCCTCACATCACACTTATTCATAATTATTATACTAATATACTACTACTACTAGGGATAAGCATGTGTTGCCACCCACGAAGCGCTTATTTTTGTTAACCGAGTCTTGAGCCTGACTCGACCCCGAATTTAGTGGCCCATGGGGAAAGTTTGGAGATCCGGGACAACCATTGGTGGTATGTCCCCTACAGAATAGTGTTTAAGTCTATGACCGTTCACCTTGAAATTTGGTCCGTCGGTTTGAGATAACTCGATGGTTCCATAAGGGAAAACTTGAGCAACGGTGAACGGTCCGGTCCAACGGGTTTTGAGCTTGCCCGAGAAAATCTTTAATCTGGAATTGAAGAGAAGAACTCGATCACCAACGTTGAAAACGCGGTTCTTAATCTTGGAGTCATGAATCTTCTTCGTTTTCTCTTTTTTGATTAAAGAGTTCTCATAGGCTTGATCTCGGAGTTCATTTAATTCATTCATTTGAGCTTTTCAGTGATCACCCGCGGTCTTAAGGTCAAAATTGCAATGTTTCAAGGCCCAATAGGCCTTGTGTTCAAGTTCAATAGGAAGAAGACAAGCCTTTCTGTACACGAGCTTATAAGGAGTGCATCCGATGGGTGTTTTGAAAGCGGTACAGAAGGCCCAAAGCATCATCCAACTTATCGGACCATAAAGCATGATTTTCACCTATGGTCCTTTCTAAGATACGTTTCAAACCATGATTTGAAACCTCCACTTGTCCACTCATTTGTGGATGATACGCGGTAGAAAGACGGTGAGTAACTCCATACTTAAGCATGACCTTTGCAAATTGGTCATTGCAAAAATAGGTACCGCGATCACTAATTATAGCACGAGGAGTTCCAAATCGGGAAAAAAGAGATTTCAAGACTTTAACAACGACTCGGGCATCATTTGTGGGGAGCGCTTTTGCTTCCACCCATTTAGAAAAGTAATCGACGGCCACGAGAATGTACTTGTTCCCTTGAGAAGACGAAAACGGTCCCATAAAATTGATGCCCCATACGTCAAAGATCTCGCATACTTGAATTGCATTTTGAGGCATTTCATCCTTTTGTGAGATTTTGCCTTGACATTGACACGAGTTACAAGACGTAACCATGTCGTGGGCATCGTGATAAATCATCGGCCGATAGAAACTGGAATCAAAGACTTTTTTAGCGGTGTAGTTTGCACTATGATGTCCCTCGGTGGGTCCATTATGGCAAGCTGTAGGGATATCAACGACTTCTTGGCCGTAAACACATTGTCTTATCACTTGATCCGCACCAATCCTAAACAAGTAGGGGTTGTCCCAAAAATAATGTCTAACATCCTTAAAGAAATTTTTCTTTTGTTGGGACGACATCCCTTTCACTACAAAATTTCCCGCATGGTAATTTGCAGTGTCGGCAAACTATGGGGAACTAGAATCACCATGAAAAGATATCATTCTGAGGGTCTCGAAAGGAAATTTTTTGGTAATTTCTTTTTTCTCAAGATCACCTTGATGAGGGTTCTCTAATCTAGACAAATGGTCGGTCGCGAGATTCTATGCTCCTTTTTTTATCACGAATAATGACATCAAATTCTTGGAGTAGGAGAATCCACCGGAGCAATCTCGGCTTAGCATCTTTCTTAGCAAGAAGATACTTATGAGCCGAGTGGTCCGTATACACTATGGTCTTTGATAAAACTAAATAAAGCCGGAATTTCTCAAAAGCATACACGACGGCTAATAATTCTTTTTCCGTTGTAGTGTAATGTGCTTGAGCATCCGTCATGGTCTTACTTGCATAGTGTATAGGCTAAAAATGTTTGGTCTTACGTTGCCCCAAGACTGCACCTACCGCGTAATCACTAGCGTCGCACATAATTTCAAATGGTAGGTCCCAATCGGGGGCAACTAAAATCGGGGCTTCGGTTAACTTTTTCTTAAGTATATTAAACGCTTCAATACATTCTTTCGAGAAAACAAACGGAGTTTCTTTTTCAAGAAGATGGGTCATCGGCCGGGAGATTTTAGAAAAATCTTGAATAAATCAACGATAGAACCCGGCGTGACCTAAAAAACTTTGAATGCCTTTGACGGAAGTCAGATGAGGGAGTTTAGCTATAACATCAACTTTAGCTTTGTCGACCTCAATCCCGGACTTTGAAATCTTATGTCCTAGAACAATGCCTTCTTTTACCATAAAATGGCATTTCTCCCAATTTAGAACTAAATTAGTGTCTTCGCACCGTTTTAGCATTTTGTCTAAATGGGAGAGGCATGACGAGAAAGAATCCCCGAAGACCGAGAAATCGTCCATGAAGACCTCCATTGTTTCCTCGATCATGTCATGGAAAATGGCCATCATGCACCTTTGGAACGTGCCCGGAGCATTACATAAGCCGAAAGGCATACGTCGGTAGGCAAACATCCCATAAGGGCAAGTGAAAGTGGTCTTCTCTTGGTCTTGCGGGTCAATCGGAATTTGAAAATATCCGGAAAATCCATCTAAAAAGCAATAATACTCATTCCCTGCTAGTCGTTCTAACATTTGGTCCATAAAAGGTAACGAGAAATGGTCTTTACGAGTTGCATCATTAAGCTTTCGGTAATATATACAAACACGTCATCCGGTAACTAACCTAGTAGGTATCAATTCATTATCTTCGTTTTCAACTACGGTCATGCTACCCTTCTTAGGCACACAATGAACGGGGCTCACCTATAGGATATCGGAAATGGGGTAAATTAACCCGGCATCAAAGAGTTTGATAACTTCCTTTTTGATAACCTCGTGAATTTTTAGGTTCACCCTTCTTTGATGTTGGACCGCCGGTTTGAAATCGTCTTTCATTAAGATCTTGTGAGTACAAAAACTAGGGTCTATACCCTTAATGTCAGAGATTTTCCATGCGATGGCCCATTTGTGTGATTTAAGAACCTTTAAAAGGGCGGCCTTTTCTTCATCTTTAGTTCTTTAGAAATTATGATAGGTAATTTATCGGTTCCTTTTAAAAACGCGTATTCAAGATGAGACGGTAAATCCTTGAGCTCAAGATCCGGAGGATTATCAATAGAAGATTTAATCGTTTTAATTTCCTCAAAATGAAGTTCTTTCGGAGGGGGAGGAGATGATGGATCATCATTTAATAACTTCTCGAGTAGAAGAATGTCTCCCTCCGGATCAAAGTCGGCATCATCAATTCCCGGTGGAGTTGAATCATTTGTAAGACAAGCTTTGATTTCTTCTAAAATGAAGTCACCTCCCTCGAAAGGAGTGAGAGAAGGGAAAGAGGTAGAAAGGATAGGATCTAAAGACGGAGTGGGATTGCCACTTGTAGAACTATCCAAAAATCCGAGCACTTCTTGAGCATACTCCTCACATGAAACGTCGATGACATCGATTCGATTAACCGATTTAGCATCATTGTAGGAGTATCTCGAAGTTTGACCAACTTTAAAGGTTATGGCTTCATCATCAACTCGGAGAGTTTATTCTTCACCATAAACATCAATCAAAGCACGTGCAGTCCTAAAAAAGGGTCTCCTAAGAATTAAGGGAACCCGAGGATCAACAACATAATCAACGACTACGAAGTCGGCCGGAAAATGGAACTTTCCTACTTTTACAAAGACATCTTCGGCAATACCGGATGGACTAGTAGTCGATCGGTCTGCAAGTTCAAGAATCATTCGAGTAGGAGTAAGTTCGAGGAGTGAGAGCTTCTTCCATATGGAAAGAGGCATCAAGTTGATGCTTGCACCAAGATCAGCCAAGGCTAAGCATCCAACTATCTCCGAAAAATCGCATGGAATAAGAAACTTACCGAGGTCTCCAAGTTTTTCAGGCAACTTTTTTAGGATAACCGCCAAACAATTCTCATTCACCGGTGTTTTAGCTAAGTCAAACAATTTTTCTTTATTATTAAGGAGACTTTTAAACATTGAAGCAAATTTCAGCATATGTAGAAGAGCATCCGCGAAACTGAGCTCAAAATGTAATTCCCTAAAGATTTCAACAAATTTCGAATCTAGATTATCATCTTTTTCACGGAGCTTTTGTTTGTTAGCTCTTAAAGGATAAGGTATAAACGGTTTAGGCTTAGGAGCAACAACGGGCTCATCAATTGGAGCTTGAATTTGGACTACCGGAGGTTGGATGTTTTTGGTACTTGGTTGCACCGTATCCTTTGTCACCTCGGGTTCCCGTTCCACCACCTTGGTAAGAGGAGAGAAAGGAGGTGGAATTGGGGGTCCGTCATAAAAAATACCACTTCGGGTGGTGATTGCTTTTAAGTCACCTCTAGGGTTAGCAACGGTGTTGCTAGGAAGTGATCCCGAGCCCGAAGAAGAAGCGGTATTCATTTGAAAAAAAACTACTCATCATGTTCTTAATATCATTCGTTAACTCATTCTTAAACTCATTCTTGAACGCATTGTTCTGCCTACTCAATGTAGTATCCATCTCTTTTTTTAATTCCGTCCTTATATTGCTTATTTTATTTTGCATTACTCTCATATTAACGTCATTTGCCTTCATGTAGTTCGAGAGATCGTTTGAAGGTCCAACTTGAGGCGGAGCTTGATAATTCTGGTTACCTTGATTGAAATTATTTCCTCGGTTTTGATTATAACCTTAATTTTGTTTGAAACGGTTTTAATTATTTTGCACGGGAGGAAAACCAGGTGGTCCTATTTGATTGCTAGCACGATAATTTGGGTCTCCTTGAGGACGATATCCTTGATTCTGATTATAGGTTGCTGCGGCTGCAGAAGCATTAAAAGTGTTGCCATCGGCGGCAAGACACTCATAGTAGGGATGCGGTCCACCACAAGTCACACAACTTTCAGAAATTGCTTTAACGGTCTCTGGAGGTGAGGTCTTATCATGACGAAGCATAGCATTAACGACATCAGTGAGAGCGGCCATCTCCGATGGACATGCCGTGGTAGAAGAAGAAATATTAGCACTCACTTTGGAAACAACCGGTTTGTTTCGTGTGTTGCGAACTTTCGACTTATTTTCAATAATTGTCAAAGCATCTCGAGGAGTTTTAGTCAAAAGATTACCACCGGCGGCAGCATTCAAAGAATCTTGATCGGTTGGGTTTAAAGAATTGTAGAAAGTATCAAGTTGATGTAATTCCGTAAAACCGTGATGTGGGCATGCACGAAGGAGATCCTTGAAACGGTCCCATGCCTCACTAAACGTTTCCTCAAACTTTTGTTGAAAATTTGTGATTTCATTTCGGAGATTTGTAGTTTTGGAAGAAGGAAAGAATTGGTTAATAAACTTGGAAACAAGATCTTCCCAAGTAAGAATAGAACGAGGGGGTTCTTTTTCGAGCCAAATACGGGCTGCCCCCTCGATAGAAAATGGAAAAAGCATAAGCTTAATTGACGAATTAGGCACATCTTTATACTTAATCGTGGAAGTAATCTTTTAAAACCAACGAATGTGAGCATGAGGATCTTCTTTCTCAAATCCGTAAAATTGTTTTGAAGTTACAAGATTTAGAAGTCCATGTTTAAGCTCAAAATTCACCGCGAGAATAGCAGGAATAACGATAGCATCTCCGTAACCCTCGGTAGGTGCTTGGAGTAATTCCGCCATAGTACGTTGATCGGCCATCGTAACTACGAAAGTCTCTTCAAGAGAAAACGGTTCGACTCTTTGCTTGGAACGTCTACGATTACGACGTTTCGGAGTCGTGGAAGATTCGACAATTAAATTCGATGAAGAGCGGGTGCGCATGCACTAAAAAATAAAATAAGATAAATAAAATGGAATAATATTTGTGTAACCGATAATCAAACAAGTGTACGGTAGCTCTCTAGAAATCGCACAAAGAAGCGGATGAGCGGGTAAGCGCGAAGCGTTTTAAAAACCTTATCCTTTCGGGTCGAAGTTCGTAGGATCAACCCTCCTTAAACCTCTCTTAAAGTTTGTAATCTAAAGGTGAGCCGATTTCACAAGTGACACAACGGTTGTTTTTGTTGTTTTTTAATTTATTTTTTTGGTTTTCTTAAAATACTTTAGGAAAAGTATTTTTGGTTTTACGAAAATAAATCGAGAAAAATATTTTTGTATTTTTTTTAGTTTTATATAAAAGAAAATAATAAAATGATAACTTCACGAGGAAGGGTCTTCAAAACACTAATCCTCAAACTTCAACGCGATATTCGATACACACCTCCCCGGCAATGGCGCCAAAAACTTGATACGGGCAAAATTAGCATATATAATATATATATATATATATATATATATATATATATATATATATATATATATATATATATATATATATATATATATATATATATAACTAGAATACCAATTATCAAATAATAAGAGTAAGAGATAGTATTCCGTTAAGAAATGAAAATCACTTTAGGAAAAGTGATGACCAAATCTTCCCGAGTCGTATCCCGACGAAACGTGAATTGAGAATCGGTTTTGTGATCGCGTGAATTGAATAGTTTCAGATTTTGATTTGGTTTTCTATTTCTACAAATATAATGCAAAAATAAGTAAAGGCACGCAAACAAATAAGGCAATTATGACTTAAACCTAAAAACGATAACGGGAATCCTAAAACGCGACTAAATAAGCAAGTAAATCAAATTTAAGCCCTACGAATGTAAATTTAATTTTTAAAAGTCCTAAATGATTAAAAATAATTTTAGAAAAAAGAATTAAATTTTTTTCACTTTTATTTAATTTTTTATGAATTAAAAACTATTTTAATCTAGAAAATTAATTAAAAATATGAAACTAATTTATAAAAATCTGAAAAAATTACTAAAAGTACTTAAGACTAATACTAAGATAATGGTAAAAAGAAAATTCCAATAAGCTCTTGCAATAAGCTGCCAAACAGCTGAAAAAACTTCTAAGCTTAAACTAAAAAACAACCCTTAAATACCAAGTGGCCCAAGGGTCTAACAGAAAAGACCCAAGGGCGCAATGGTAAGAGTGTGTGTGTGTGAAGGAGAGGTTACAAGTTCAAGTCTTGGACCTATCCTTTTTGCTAAAATATTTTTTATTTGATTTTCTTTTTGAAACTTTTATAGAGCAAGCTAAACTAAGCAAATTTAACAAATGGAATTTTGACTGAAACTCACTAATAAGCTAGAATAAGCTAGCTTAAAAGTGACAGAATAAAAAAAAACTTACTAAAGGCTTTTAAGCTAAACTATGTTGATTTTAAGACTCAATAAGCTAATGAAAAGCAAATAAGCTAAAAACAGACAACTACCTAGACCTAATAAGCAACTATGACTAGAATTAATCTAACAAAATGAGCTGAAAAGCTCTTAAAAGCTGAAATGCATTCTGACTTAAACAATCAGCTTTAAAGAACAAATGACCAACTTTAGGCTATTGTTGAGAACAATTAAGCTCTTGTAATAAGATAGAAACTGAAAACAGATTAAATTTAACATCCAAGGAACACATAAAAACAAGATTTGAGAAAATTGGTTCAGAAAATAACTAGAATTTGAAAATGACAAGTTTACTACTAAACTATGTTTTTGGATTTTTTAAGTTTGAAAGACTACTTGTAGCCCTAAAGTTAAGCTAGAATAAGCTGTTTAAAAACCTCAAAATGTAAAAACAGATCAAGCTTGATACCTAATGAGCTTATATTATCAATTTTAGATCCTTAAACAAGCTTAATCTAACCAGAAATTGCTATAGAAAACTGGATTTTAAAAACTTTGAAAATAGACTTAGAAATTTTAACAGTTTTTGACTAAAACACACATGACAAATGCAGACTTAAACAAGATCTATTCTACTGCATAATGGACCATAAACAAACATGCAAATAACACCAATTAGCTACTAATGAAGATCTAAGAACATGAGCTATAATATTACCACAGATTCCAACTACTTATAGAAACAACCTTAAAACTTAGATCTAATCTTTAACAACTTAAGAAAACTAACTTAGAGACTGAATTTCAGCTTGTAAAAGTTGACTTAAAAACCAAAAGTGACTTAGGCAGCACTAACATATGTTAGTGCTGCTTGTGCCAAACACCCCTTTAGAAACTAATTTCTCATTTTTTTAAACTACAAAATATTAGTTTAAGCTGAGATTTATAAAAACAGATCAAGTATCAAGCAAATGAAGAACAATTAAGCATTAACTAATAGGGAATAAGCTCCTATAAGCAGATTAATAAGCTAAACAGTATTAAGCTAAATAAAGGTAAAAATGAGAAAATAGAACTAGTACCTTGATCCCAGCTAAACAGGGACTTAAATGCTCTTAAGAGCTTAAATCAACAAGCTCCAGCTTGTTTAAAAACAAGCTGGTATTGTCCATAAGCCCATCCATGTCTGGCTTATCTTCCAAATCATAAGCTAAGGTATTTTGAGTGATTTTTGGTGAGTGACTTATTCAATTTAGCTTAAAACAAGCTAAACTGAATATGAACCAGCTTAATAGGTAATTAGGATCTTAATAAGCTTATAAAGTGAAATCCAAAAACATGTTTATGATTTAGCATACAAGTAAGATAAAGTTTAAAAGGAAATTGCAATTTTATTAATGATAAAAGAGTTACAATGCTTTGAAAGGAAAATACAGTGATTAAAATGACAATAAGCTAAAAGTTACACTATTAAGCTAAAAAAACTACTAAAAGCTAGACTAGACATCTTCAGCTGTGTGAGGAGGACTCCTTTTATAGTGAGGAGGGGAAGGATCCAGAACCCTAGGAGCGTCCCAAGCCTTCAATCTCGTCCATCCAATCCAAACCGCCTCAAATTAAACAATCTCAGCCCTTGATTTCATCCCACGTCTAATCCACCAATCATTGGCCTTAGGATTGCCAGTGTGTCATTCGTTGGTGTTAGAGCTTGTCAGGTGCTTCTAGAAATGTAGGGGAGCGAGTGTGTGGGTGATATTGATTTACCCTGTGTAAACGATAGGGTGAAAGTGAAATGGGAGGGAAGAAGGTGGAGCAACAGTAAAATTGACCAGGCTTATTTGTTTGTTTGACTTGGGAGGGGTTGGGCTTCTATATATATTTTGGGCCGTTTGATATTGGATTTGGACTTTTTAGTTTAAGGCTTATATTAGTATAGGTAACATGCTAATGGGCTGACCCGGTCCAATAAATGGGTACGGGTTGGCCCATTAAGGATGTGTACGCCTTCGGCTTTGGTTTTCCATGCTCTTTCCATTCTCGTGCTCAGTAATGTCTGTATTGGCTTCGTTTTATGTCCTTTTATTTAATATTCGTACCTACAAGACACAAATCACACAATACAATGCATTTTTATGTCATTTTTGTTTGTTATTGGTCTTTTTAGCTCATTTTATTAGGTGAAAGGTATGTGTAATTAAGCACATACCATTTATTCAAAATAAACATTTTGAAATTCAAATTTTCAGACCTAAAACGGCTATAAAAGTTCCAGAAAATCCCCCCTACACAAAAGGACAAACTGGGGAGCACCTAGTCTAGGGCGGCCCCCTTAAATACATGGGTGGCCCCCTTATCTTTAAGGGGACGGCCCACCCATTTAAGGGGACCGCCTATAGGTAGACGCTCCTCCAGAATGTCCTATAAATACTGGACTATTCCCTACTATTTTCTCGCCTTTTGCAGTCATTCTTTCTGATAAAAAACAACCCACACATCTCATTAAAATCCTTTGATCCTTTGATCATTTAATCATAAATCTTTGTTTCCAAGTGATCCAAGCTCAATTCCTCAAGTGCAAGAGAAGAATACTTCCATCATCAAGTGAAGAAGTATTACACCTCAAGTGTGTATGTGAGTCCCTAAACGGATAGATCTTTGCAGCCTATAAAGAATGATAGCCAAACTGTATAAATACAACTGACTATGTAGAAACACTGATTATGAATAC
Organism: Tanacetum coccineum; assembly: GCA_026074375.1. Taxonomy (NCBI): domain Eukaryota; kingdom Viridiplantae; phylum Streptophyta; class Magnoliopsida; order Asterales; family Asteraceae; genus Tanacetum; species Tanacetum coccineum. The sequence continues at coordinate 17,727 of BQNB010034258.1, forward strand.
TATATGTTGATGCGGAATCTCAACACAAGCACTAAGAAAAACAATGTGAAAACTAATAATAACTTCTATTAATCTGCTTTGAACAATTACAGATTACTAACTATTTGAGATATGATATTGCTATGAGATATCTTGAGGACGTATCTAACTATGCTTAGAGATATCCTTTTATAGACTAAGGATAAACTCTCACAAGCTTACAAATCGCTAACAACTAACACATATCTTTTCCTAGAATATCTCATACATATCTCATAAACGGTACTAACTATTTAGTAACTAACGGTACTAACTAATCGATCAGTACTTACATTTTGTACTGTCGGTACTAACTATAACTAACAGTACTAACTATTTGTACTGTCGGTACTAACTTACTAAAACATAAATCCTAACAATCCTCCCTTAAACATGAATGTTGAACTTGTTTAACTTCATGTTTCTTTAACTTCTTTAATGCATAGAGGATGTATCCAAACACTCATATCCTTTCTTGATCTTTTTAAACTCTATCCTTCTTCAGCAGCAACTTTGTCTTTTCAGCAACATCTTTTCAGCAACATTTTTTCAGCAACAATCCAACTAAGTTGGCTTTGTAGTTTTTGGCAAACTACCAGCCATCAACGGATTTGATGTTCCTTTACCAGTAGCCGTTTGCTCTGGGATAGTTAACTCTTCATTTTTCAAAAACATGGTGAGTTAATTACCATACAGTTTTTGGTAAACTGTCAACCATCAACGGAATTGATTTGTCTTTACCAAATACCGTTTGCTTTTGGACTAGCCAATGCTTCATTGTAATAACATGGTGCATTGATAAACCATATAGTTTTTAGCAAACTATCAGCTATCAACAGATTTGATTAGTCTTTACCATGAACTGTTTGATCATGGACTAGCCAACTCTTCACCACAGAAGCAAGGTGAGTTGATAACCCTACAATTTTTGGTAAATTGTCAACCATAAACGGATTTGAGAAGTCTTTACCACAAGCCGTTTGCTTATGGACTAGCCAGTTCTTATGCCTGTTAAGCATGGTGAACTGATGACCATTTGTTGTGTGGTGGTTAGCCAACACTCAAACCCTTCTCAATCCCATCAATCTTACTCTTCTGATATTACTAGTCTAACAAACACTGATGAAGGTTTTTATAGCAAGATTTATTTTAGGAAAATTCTTAGGGTATTTACATTCTAAATGGCGCGCAAAAGTCACGGAATTTGAAGAATCAAAGAATCTAACAACTCTATCACTTGACGAACTCATTGGAAATTTGAAGGTTTATGAAGAAGTAATTAAGAAGGATTTTGAAACCGTAAAAAGCAAAAGAGACCAAAGTAGATCTATTGCCTTGAAAGCTAGAAAGGAATCTAGTGATGATGATAGCTCAACCTCCGATAGTGAAGATGAAGAATACGCCATGGCCGTAAGAGACTTCAAAAAATTCTTCAAAAGACGAGGACGATTCGTAAGACAACCACATGAAGAAAGAAAATCATTCCAAAGAAATAAAGACGACAAAAATGGCAAAGGCGAAAGAAAATGCTTTAAGTGTGGAGATCCAAATCATCTCATCGGAGAATGTCCGAAACTATCAAAATATCAAAATCAAAGGCGTTTATTGGAGGATCTTGGAGTGATAACGACGAAGATAAAGAGGAGAAGACAAATGACGAAAAGTGTCTTATGGCTAAAGCTTCCAATGAGGTACTTTCTGAAACCTAATACTTTAGTGATGACCAATCATCATTAGACGAAAATGACTTAGATAGTGAATATAGTAGACTATGAAAAATAGGACTAAAAGTCATGGCTAAAAATAAAACTCTAAAACAAGCTAAAATAAAATTAGAGAATGAAGCACTAGAATTAATAGATAAATTATCTAGGTTAAAAAAAGATAAGGAAGTAAATGAAGAATGCAAATTATGTCAAGACCTTAAGTTTGAAAATGAGAAGCTTAGAAAATAAATATCTAGGCTAAATTAATTTAATGATAGTAGTCACTCACTTAAGAAAATAATAAGTTCTCAAAAACCTTTCAGAGATAAATCCGGTTTAGGATTTAATTTTACCAAAGAGTCTGTTAGGTTCATAAAAAGTGTCGATTATGTGATTTAGTTATTAGTCTTTATTTTGTTTAGAATAAAGTAGTTTGTAATAAGGTATATTATGCTAAAAGTAAGAAATAGCATAATTGCCAAAGAATATAGACTAGAAGTGAAACATTAGAAAAATAAAGGAAAGGAAGCCTCCTTCATTCTCCTATAAATACCCCTTCTAATCATCATTAGAAGGTGATGCCTTGTAATAAAATTTTCCTTTTTCTCTCCATTTTAATAACATTTTGAAATTTGAATACTTGCCATCCTCTACTATTCTCTCCAAGCTTTCATGGTTGATTATGTATGATTCAAGATAAACAAGACCTATCAAGTGGTATCAGACGTCATTAGAGAATTAGAGTGATTCGATTTTTAAGTCTTTTAAAAGTTCGAGAATCTCAAGATGATATTCGGTGAATTCGGTTAAGATCGTTGTGCTTTCGAGTTGTGTTTTGGTAGTTATTTTGAGTATTTGGACGTGATCGAGTGTTCTACTAAATTCGGTGACGTATTCTCGGAAGTGTTTCAGCATTCTCGAAAGTGGTTTAGTATTCTCGGTAGGGGTTTAGTATTCTCAGTAGTGGTTTACTATTAGTTTACTCTCGATTGAAAAGTGTTGTAATAGATATATACGCATTTTCGGTTATATCAAAAACGTATATTAGGAGCTTATTAATAAAACTCGGTTGCATATCGAGTTTTATACGTTTTCACACATTTTCGGTTTTATCAAAAAGTGTGAATAAGGATTTACTAGTTTTACTCTCGGAAATAAGCTTACAAAGTGTTAAAACATCACAAATTCATGGTTTTATCATGAATTGGGATTTTGAAAACAAATTAGTCAATTTCTTAAACTCGGAATTCAAATTCGGTTCTATCGAATTTGACGTTATATGTGTTTTGGATTATTCAGTCATCATAAAATTCGGTTCTATCGAGTTTGTGGTTATTGATAATTCTTAATCAACGAATTTTTCAAAACTCGGTTCTATCGAGTTTGATATAATCGATCTTTTGACTGAAACAAAATAATCGATTTCTGGTTCATAGCATTTTCGAGTTTAATACGTTTTAAGAGTAACGAGTTTGTTAGTATTCTTTGTCCGAGTTTTAGTTCTGTCTGAGAAGTGTACCGAGTTTCAGACTACTTGTTATCCGAGAACAGTATCGTCCGAATTTGATAATTGCTACCGAGTTTGGAAATCTTCTCACAAATATCACTCATTTTCATCTACAAAGATCCAATCTTTGAATCATACGAAATGTCAACATCCAAAACATATCAATAATCCCTTGCTGATGCCGGTTCTGAGACTAGGCCTCCCATGCTTGAAAGGGGTAGTTATATACCGTGGGCAAGTAGATTTAGACGATATATAAATCGAAAGAGGGAAAACCGAAAGTGGCTTAACAAAGCGCTTGATGAAGGTCCTTATCAGTTTGAAATGTTCATTCCTAACAATTCGACAGTTCTAAAATTGCAAACTGCTGAGGATTTACAAGGAGATGCATTATTGCATTATGATGTTGAGATGAAGCTCATGAATCTGATTATTCTTTCTATTCCAAATGACATTTTTAATTATGTGGATGCTTGCACTTTGGCCAATGACATGTGGAAAAGAGTTAAACGTCTTATGAGGGGAACTATACAAAACAAAGTTGATAGAGAAACTTGTTTTACAAACGAATTTGATCAGTTTGTTGCTGAACCAAGGGAAGCACTTGTTTCTATTTACAATTGTTTTTCTCAGTTAATGAACGATTTGGAAAGAAATGACATGCATTTTCCAATTGTTACAATTAACACAAAGTTTTTGAATAGCTTGCAACCGGAATGGTTGAAATATGTTACCCAAGTTCGTCTTGCTAAACGTTTGACAGTGGATACGTTTGATGACCTTTTTGATTACCTTCAACAATTCGAGAAACTGGTTAATGTCTCAAGAGCAAAGAAGTTAGAAAAATCTCATGATCCTTTGGCTCTCGTAGCACACACGGGTTCATCTTCCAGAAACACATCATCTTATTATGTGACACATCCTACGTCTGTAGTTGATTATGAAGATGAGTACCAGCATGATGATGTTCACACCAATTTTAAAGATCCTCTAGCATCTGCAATGTTGTTACTTGCTTGAGCCATTGCTAAAAAATTTTCTACTCCAACAAATGATCGTCTTCGCACTTCATCCAATACCAGAAACCAAGCAATCATCCAAGGAGACAAGGTGAATATTCAAAGCAGGAACTTTAGTAATGTTGGAACAAATAATAGACGAGCTTATGTCCAGGAGGAAATCGTAGAGGGATCGAATGCTCCAAATGAGACCGGAAATGTTCAAAGGACAACATGATGAAGCTGGAGTAATTCTTACCGATGAGCAGAATGATTTTCTCTTTGCTGATGCTTCAAGGATGGATAGTCCTCAAGATATCTCATAGCAATATCATATCAAAAATAGTTAGTGATCTGTAATTGTTCAAAGCAGATTAATAGAAGTTGTTATTTAGTTATACATTGTTTTTCTTAGTACTTGTGTTGAGATTCCGCATCAACATATAGTATTCATAATCAGTGTTTCTACATATCATTGTATTTAACAGTTTGCTATCATCCTTCAAGGCACAAATCTATTCAAATTAGGACTCACAAGTGGTATCAGACCTGTGCGAAAACTCTGAATAAGAAGAACAATCCAATCCAGTTATAACCTCATCCGTCAAAACTAAAACATGTCTGGCCCACAAAAGAAAATTCACCACCACCACCACCTCCACCATCATCATCACAAACACCATCTTCAACACCTCCTCATACACAGTATCAAACCTCAAGCTGCCTATTCTTAAAAAGGGAGAATATTAAATCAGGCTAATGAAGATGGAGCCACTATTAGGCCTATACAGATTATTCCAATTTGGGAGGTTTATACAAAATAGGAATGTCCTGTTTTTTCAACACTACAGATAAACTCAAGACAAATTAAGTTTTTGCCTGCCTAGAACTGCAAAAGAATGTAGCCAGAGAAAGAGAGATTAAGCAAGGACCACCTGCTTATGCACTTCCAGAAGATCTTCTTGCTAAGTTCTATAAGATGACAGATGCAAAAGAATGTGGAATGCCATCCAAATTCTAAAGATTGGTGGAAATGACGAAGCCAAGAAGAAGCAAAAGTATATCTTGAAGCCAACAGTTTGAAGGATTTCTCCTGTATCCAACACAGAAAGGCTTCACAAAGGTTTTAATGACTTATGAACAGGATTCCAAAGTCTTCTATTCATCTAAGATTCATGGAGCAGGTTTATCTACTGAAAGAATGGCTAATCAAAAATTCCTAAATCTCCTACCTTCACCTTTTATCTGTCCATAAGTCTCCTTAATAATGAGAACCAAGACCAGGGGTGACACTCATAGTTTAGATGATTTGTACAATAATTTAAGAGTGTTTTGAGAGTGAAAAAAAGGCTCTACTCATCATCATCCTCTAGCCCACAAAATGTAGCTTTTGTCTCTGAAAACACAAACAATACTAATGAGTTATAACCGCTTATGTGTTCCACTCTTTCTGTTAAAACACTAGTATGAACAAACTTCTCATACTTACTTCTTTTGCTAATCATCTAGAGCCCACAACTGATCATAAGGAATTAGAACAGATTGATGAAATATGAACTCTTGAAGAAATGGACTTGAAACTTCTTCTCAGCTTGAGGAATATCATCAGATTCACTTTCAGATTCATCCACCTCTTCAATCTTCTTCTTCCCTTTAGAGGCTTTAATGTGAGAAGTGATCTTGTAGAGGTAGGCTTAGGTCTATCAGTTTCTTCAACATCCTTCAACTCTACACCTTTCTCCTTTTCTCTAGAAACTGCTTTGGCTTTACTCATGTTGAGGAGAACCTTAGCCATTTCTTCCTCAGTTTGATCTTCAGTACCTTTTATTTGCCCATCAGTACTTTCAACTTTCTCTTCAGTACCTTCTCTTTGCTCTTCAGTACTTTCATTGTGCTCTTCAGTACCTTCTTTAAGTTCATCAGTACCTTTAACTTGTTCCTCAGTACCTTCAATTGGCCTGTCAGTACTAACTTTGGATCCGTCAGTACTAACTATTGGTCTGTCAGTACTAACTTTCTCAAAGTCAGTACTAACTCCTTCCTTGACGGTACTAACTTCATCTTCAGTACTAAGTCTAACTTCATCAATCTCCTTGTCTTCATCCACCATTTCTCTTGTCCTCCCTTCACTCTGAGCATTCTCTGTTTCCATGTGATCAATTGTATCTTCAGGCATTTCATCAAACTGAGGATCTCTTTGAACTGATGATTCACCTTTTGCAAACTTCCTCCCTTGTTTGGATACAGACTCTTTGTGCACCCTATGTTTCTTTGAGAAGCTCTTCCTTGGGAATCTTTTCTTCAATGAGACACTTTTCAGATATTCTTTATGGTGTTTGATGACAGGTTTAGCTTGCTTCTTGAGCTTTGTGATCTGAGCCTTCAAGGCTTGTATTTCCTTGGCCTGATCTGAAACCTGTTTACACAAAGATAGACAAAGATCATAGACACCTTGGATAGTCATGTCACCCTCATTCCCTGAAAGGGATTTATCACTGGATGAATGACCTCCAAGATTCTCACCAGAAGTTTCTGGGATAGAATCAGGAATAGTAGTAGTGGGTGAAGGTCTTGGGGATGGGTCAGGCTGATGCTCAATAGGTACCTCACTAGTTTGAGCAGGGGATGAGTCAGGCTGTGGCTCAAAAGGTACTTCACTAGTGGGAGCAGGAGAGGGTGTAGGTAGTGCTTCAGATGGTCTTTCTGAAGAAGCACCCTCATCCTGAGTTGGTTGTACCAACATAGAGGCAAACAAAGGGGTTACTTTCCCTGAGAAATGCTTACCCTTCTTAACCATGAAAGAAAAGACTTTACTAGTTAAAGTATTTACAGGAAAATGATCTAAAGGTACAGACACATCAACTAGTTGTTTACCTAAAAAGATAGAAATAAAACGTGGGTACATTACAAACTTCTTCTTAGCATCTAAATGTCTAAGCATACCATCAAAAATTAATTTAGAAAAATTATACTTCTGATTAGATGTTAAACAAATGACAGCAGTGGCAATGTTTGTAGGAATTTGATCCCAAGAGGTGCTTTTGGAACTAAGACAATGATTAATTGTATGAAATAAAAACCTCCATTGGGGTGAAAACAAAGCTTTATTAAATGTTAACACTGTTAAATCCCCCTCATACCCCATTTGCTGTATAGCATCAAAGATAGCTTGATTAGGTAATGTGTCTATCCCATCAGCATCATCAAAACGAAGATCACGTCTGATAGATGCCTCAGAGATAGACACATACTTGCCAGCTACTTTGGCAGTAATGTGCCTAACATTGTTGATTGTTTTGGACTTAGCAGACGTCCAAAACTGTTCAACAAATGTAGTAGATACAATAGGACTTACAGTGAGAGCAAAATGAATGGAACTTCGCTTGAGAAAGTCAATGATTTCGTGAAACTCCTCATTCCCTTCAGACTTCTCCAAGTATGCGACCATGTTATGCTTCGGACATGAATCAAGAACAGCCATTTTACTTGAAATAGAGATCGTCGTGAAAATAGAAATTAGGGCTTGTAAGTGCGAATGTAGTTTAGAGAGAGAATGCGTACGAAACTGCGCAATTGAAATGGGTTTATATAGGTTTAGGAGACCTAATTTCAAGGAAACCGTTTCAATTTACACTTTGTACCCTCGTCGGTATTTTTCTTTAACATCTCTAAAGCGGTACAAACTTTGCCCAGCGGTACTAACTTTGCACTGGCGGTACTAACTTTGTCCAATCAAAGAGTGAACAATGTAGGTAACTGGAGTGCTTCAGTACCATCAATAACTCTTCTCCATGACAATATAAACTCTATCAAACCTTTGGAGATACATCACTTATGGTTAACATGTTTCTTTATACAAACTATACAACACAACATATTGCCTCCCTTGAACCAATGCAGCTTATGGATTTATCATCCCAATATTAACAACCAAGAACTGAAACCTGCTAACATCAAATGCCTTGGTGAGTAAATCAGCTACATTGTCATCAGTGTGGATTTTAAGCACCTGAATGAGTTTCTTTTCATAAGCATCTCTTATGAAATGATGCCTAATAGCAATGTGCTTTGTCTTGGAATGATATACTGGATTCTTTACAATGCAAATGGTGCTCTCATTATCAATGTAGATTTTTGTGTTCATGAAATTGAACCCATAGTCTAACATTTGATTCTGAATCCACAAAACTTGCCCACAGCAGCTTGCAGCAGCAACATATTCTGCCTCTGTAGTAGAAGTAGCCACAATGGTCTGCTTTTTGCATTGCCAAGAAATGAGTCTCCTGCCAAGAAATTGACAACCTCCTGTTGTGGATTTCCTGTCAAGATTTGCTCCAGCATAGTCACTATCTGAGTAGGATTCCAGGTCAAATGAAGACACTCTAGGATACCAAAGACCCAGTTTGGGTTTGCCCTTTAGATACCTAAAAATTCTCTTGACAGCACTTAGATGGGAGGACTTTGGAGTGACCTGAAACCTAGAACAAGCACAGACTGCAAACATAATATCAGGCCTAGAAGCAGTCAAGTACATTAAAGAGCCAATCATGGACCTATAGAGATGGACATCCACATCACTGGCTTCCTCATCCTTGACTAAAGGCTTCTGAGTCTCAATTGGTGTACTAGCAGTCTTAACATTTGCAAAGTCAAACTTCTTCAGGATTTCTGCAACATACTTATCCTGACTAATAAAGATACCATCTGCTTTCTGTTTGACTTGTAATCCAAGAAAGAAAGTGAGCTCTCCCATTGAACTCATCTGAAATTTACTTTTCATTAATGCCTCAAACTCATCACACCAAGATTTCTTTGTAGACCCAAAGATGATATCATCCACATAGACTTGAACTAGTATGATATCATGTTTGTCCTTCTTTATAAAGAGAGTTTTGTCAATGGTACCTCTTCTATAGCCATTCTTCAACAAGAAAGTAGACAAAGTAGCATACCAGGCTCTGGGAGCTTGATGTAACCCATAGAGAGCTTTTACCACTTTGTAGACTTTTTGAGGATATTTAAGATCTAGAAAACCTGGTGGTTGAGACACATATACCTCCTCATCAATTTTGCCATAAAGGAAGGCACTTTTCACATCCATTTGATAGACTATAAAACCCATGTATGAGGCAAAGGCTAAAAAGATCCTTATGGCTTCAATCCTGGCCACAGGAGCAAAAACCTCATCATAGTCTATCCCTTCCTCTTGCCTATGTCCCTGAGCAACTAACCTTGCTTTATTTCTGACAACAACTCCTCTTTCATCCTTCTTATTTCGATAAACCCACTTTGTACCGATAGCCTTCTTCCCATAAGGCAAATCTACTAAGACCCAAACTTTTTGTATCTTAAACTGCAGCAATTCTTCTTGCATAGCATTGCTTTTGAACATAGCTAACAAAAGCATGAGCTCCAGTACTTTTATTTACTTTGCTTCTTGTTTGAACTGCTGAGTTTGGATCTCCTAGAATTAGTGCTTTAGGATGAGTAGAGTGTATCCTTGATGTGGGAATAGGACTAACATTCATAACAGTTTCTAAGTTAGGATCTAGGAAACCTGGTGGTTGAGACACATAGACCTCTTCATCAATTTTCCCATAAAGGAAAGCACTTTTAACATCCATTTGATAGACTACAAAGCCCATAAATGAGGCAAAGGCTAAAAATATCCTTATGGCTTCAAGTCTTGCCACAGGAGCAAAAACCTCATCATAGTCTATCCCTTCCTCTTGCCTATGACCCTGAGCAACTAACCTTGCTTTATTTCTGACCACCACTCCTCTTTCATCCTTCTTATTTCGATAAACCCACTTAGGTAAAAATGAACAATTCTTCTTGCATAGCATCAACCCAGCTTTCATCTTCAAGAGCTTCTGAAATCTTCTTGGGTTCATTTTGAGACAGAAAACAAGCAAATAAACAATGATAAAAGTCCTTGTGGTTTGTTCTCTTTTGCTTTTGAACATAGCTAACAAAAGCATGAGCTTCAGAACTTGTATTGACTTTGCTTCTTGTCTCACTGTTGTAATTTAGGATGTTTGTTAGGTTGATTCAACTGCATCCTTCTTACTGTTGATCTCTTGTTTGTTGAAGAATATGAAGTCCATTGATGTTAGTACAAAGTAGTCTCTGAGGCAGATTCATCCTCCTTTTTCAGAATCACCCCACTGCATCAATATTATCTTGTCTGCTAACTGCATTGTGATTAGCTTCTTGTAGACCTGCAGTTTGTTTAGCTTGATTCTCTGTCTAAGGTAGGATATAATTCATTGAACAGTTAATTAATCAAGATCAAACAGCCAAGGTGGTTCCTTTTCCTACAAATTTGGTTTATTTTCTAAAAGGATTGTGAGGTTTTCCTCAATCCCTCTTGGGTTCTAATTGTTATACCCTTTAAAAGCCGCGCTTGGTAGAAGAATACCAACTAAAAACCTTTCATCTAAATTCCCATAAACACTTGCCAGCATGGTCAATGGTATTCAAGGATGGTCACTTGGCACCCAAAAGGTCTTATTGTAGTTATGTGGTTTTTTACCAGTTACAAGTTCATAAGGTGTCTTATTATGAGGCTTGGGTCACTAATACCCTATTAAGAACATAACAAGCAGTACTAACTGTTTCAGCCCAAAAAGTGTTAGGTAAAAATGAATCTGCTGTCATAGTATAGCAGCCGCAGTAAGGGTCTGTTTCTTTCTTTCAGGCATCTCCTATTTTGTTGTGGAGTTCTGGCATTACTGTATTCCCTCTTGATCCCTTTTGACCCACAGAATTCAATAAAATCCATGTTCTTAAATTCTGTACCATTATCACATCTAATAGTTTTAACCTTTTGATTTAATTGGTTCTCTATTTGTCTTATAAAGTCCTTAAGGATTCCACTAGTTTCATCCTTAGTTCTTAAGAAGGACACCAACTAAACTGCTAAAATCATCAGTGATAACAAGGCAATAAGTCTTATGGTTTATGCTCCTTACAGATATGTAGGTTCCCAAAACAAATCCAAATGAAGAAATAGATAGCAGTATAGGTAGGTAAACTAATAGAGCTCACTGATTTGGCCTTACAGGAGGCCTTGTGTTGCTTTCCTTTCTGACAAGCAACACAAGTGTGGTCATTTTGAAAAATATTTGAAGGCAAACCTCTTACTAGATTTCCTTTCACAAGTTTGTTTAAGTTTTTAAAGTTAACATGACCCAACCTCCTATGCCACTTGTTAGATTCATCAATTGTGGCCTTTGCAATTAAACAAGCTAAACCTCCTGAAGGAACAATGTTCTCTAAATTGGAAACTGTGTTACATTGTTTTGTTTAGGGATTATATAGGTAAAACTTAGATTTACATCAGGTAGCTTTAAATTCAGGAGACAAAACAAGACATTCAGAGTCAGTAAATAGAACCTTGCTCTTTTTGTCACACATTTGTGACATAGAAAAGAGATTGAAATGCTAAAGTTCTTTCACAAAGCACACATCCTCAAAATCTAACTTTCCTGTTTTTATTTTACCTTTACCAGTTATGTAACCTTTACTTCCTCCAAAAGCAACAGGGCCACCATTAAAGTCTTGATATTCAGCAAGGTAGGCCTTGTTTCCAGTCATGTGCCTAGAACATTCCACTCATCAACAACTTTCCTTTTGTTCTGTAAGCTCTATGTAGATAACCCTGATGCACATCAATAAAAGAGGATTAGGATTCTATTAGGGACCCAAGCCTGTTTGGGCTTGAGTCTGCCTAATTGGATCTTTGAAAGTGAAACAATTTCTAAGACTGGATCCCCACCCATTGTATTTGGAGACATCTTATGCAAAGTTTGTGTGTCTTTGTGGTCTCGATTTTAACTTGCTGAGGGGACCTTAACAGTGTTTCCTTTTTCCCCCAATAGCCATAACTGCATTCAATTAGCTCGTATTAACCTTTTGTTTTGAAAAATTTGTTCTAAGTGTTGTTGTGTTATTAAAAGGCCTTTAAAAATGGTGAATGAGTTTTATGAAAAACAGTTGTTGTTAACTCTTCATTCCACAATAGGCTGTAAAATTGTAATTACTTTCTTAGAGCACTAGTTAGTACTGCCTTCTGTTAAAAATATGATAGCAAGTACTAACTTTGTTAGTTAACGACATCAGCTCTAGCAGTATTAACTGGAATTTTGCCAGTTCTGGTTAGTACTGCTATAGGAACAAATTGGTTTTTATGATTCACTCTTTGCACATTGTTCTGAATTGGTCTAATCTCCCTTTGACTAGACTTCATCCTCATGCTATTGTTTAACTCAGCTTGTTTAGCCATCCTCTTTTCATGGAATCATAATTCTAGATATTAGATATGTGCCACAAGCCTACCACATACAAAACATGCTCTTGCAGTAAACCAATATACCAACCCTTTCTTATCAACTTTGGGATTTTTACTATGTGTGAAATGATAAAACTAGGTGTTTCCTGTTCTTTTGTTGGTAGAGACACATACTCATCTTCACTATCTGATTCATAGTCCTCAATGATAGGAGCATCAGACCAAACCTTAGGTTGACATTCTACATTAGATTCATTAACAACTGGTTCAGATACTAATTCTGGTGGTTTTCTACTAATGTTAGATTCACAAGTATCAATTTCACTGGTTTGGGTTTCAGATTCACTAGGTTGAGTCTGTTTTGGACCATATGTAAATTGTGAGTAATCTACTTCTATATCAGGTCTAGATGGAAGTTATTCCTTGTTTTGGGTGGGGGGTGGTGCTCATAGCATTCCTTCCTGCTTTGTAACAATAACCTATCATACAAAGGTTGTTTTTCTAACTCACTTCCTTATTCATAAAAACACTTTGTAAAACTTCATTTTCATAGCTCAAAATACCATCATATATGTGATCCCCATACCCAAAGCCATATATTTATCATTAGTACTCATTTGGGTATTAAGCAGTTTACCAAGATTTTTAGAAGAGTTGTGCCATTTTTCTACTTTAGCTTTTAAATCTTCTTTTTCTTTTTGAGCTTCTGCCAATAATTTCTTATGGTATGTTAGTACATCAGTTTTATCATCTAAGTCTATTTTCATAAACCTTATCTTTTCTTCATACCAAAGTTGACCTTATTGAATGAGCAACTAATTGTGCTTCATCTTTCTTTAGACCTTGAGTTATATGCCTTTATTTTATGCTTTGCATCACTTAGTTGTTCTCTTTGTGCATCATACAGTTTTTTAAGTTTAGCATAAGACTCTTTACACTCATTGGAATAGGAAGTTACCTCTGTGTCTGACCCTGAGCTGTTGCAAGCCATCAAAGCATAATCTTCTTCTTCTTTTGAGTGACTGGTCCAATCTACACCTTCTCCATCAATGGTCACCAATGCTTTAGAGTCTTCCTGCTTACCAGATCTTCTCCCATCCTTATTGCCAGAGTTCCAAGCATCTCTCCTCCTACTATCTTGATTTCCCTTGGTTCTACACTCTCTAGCAAAATGGCCTGTCTTGTGGCAATTATAGCACTCGACTTTGGTTTTATCAAAACCAACTGGTTCTTTTGCATCAAATTGTAGCTTTCTACCAGTCTTTTTGTAGAACTTTTTCATTCTTATCGAAATCATGGCCACCTGCCATTTCAAGTCCATTTCTTCTAAGTCATATTCATCAAGCTGTTCCAAGTCCTCATGATCCAGTTGAGGGCAACTTGATTGATTAGCAAGTAAGGAGTATGATGAAGTTTGTTCATACTGTGAATTTTGACCAGAAGGATAGAAAACACTATAAGCGGGTACTATAATCATTGTACTGCTAGTGTTTCTCAGAGACAAATGCTTACATTTTTTACGTGGCTAGTAGCATGATGTAGTAGAGCCTTTTACATCATTCTCAAAGACTCTTAGATTATTATACAGATCATCAAAGCTGAGACTGTCCACTCCTGGTTTGGTCCTCATGATTAAGGAAACTTGAGACCAAGCAAAAGGTAGAGATCTAAGGAATTTCTAATTTACATCCTCAGTGGATACACCTGCTCCATGAATCTCTAATTGACTCAGAAGACTTTGGAACCTGTCATAGCTTTTATTAAGCCCTTCTGAGTTTGATACACAGAATCCTTAAACTGCCTGCTTTATAGATTTCTTCTTGCATCTGCTTTGATTCGTCATTTCCACACAAATCTGGATTTGATGGATCCCAACGTCTCTTTTGCATCAGTCTATTATGAATAATTTAGCTAAGATGATCTTCTGGGTAAAGCCATAAGCAAAGTGGTCCTATCTTTTCTTTCTCTTTCTCTGGCTAGGATCTCTTCTGTAGTCCTTGGAGGTAGAACCTTGATTTGACCTTGTGTATCTGTGGTGATTGATACAGGACCATTCCCATTTTGTATAACTTCCCAGATGAGGAGTTTGTTGTGTTAGTGTTTGTGATGATGGTGGTGGTGGTGGTGGTGGAATTTCATCTTGTGATCCAGACATGATTAGTTTTGTAAGATGGTGAAGTATAACTGGTTTTGTTTGTTCTTCTTACTCAGAGTTTCTCACAGGCTCTGATACCACTTGTGAGTCCCAAACTGAACAGATCTTTGTTGCCTGCTAAGGTGTTAGCCAACTTGGTTTATTACAGTTTGTCTATATAGAAACACTAAACTATGAATACTAAATTGTATATGCGGAATCTACACAATAGTATTAAGAAGAACAATGAATAACTAAACTTGATTTTTTTATTAATCTGCTTTAAGTGATTACAGATTACTAACTATGAGATATGATTGTATGAGATGTATATTGAACTCCTCTCTAACTATGCCATGAGGGATCCTTTTATAGACTAAGGATAAACCCTAATAGGCTTACAAAACGAATAAAAGATAATACATATCTTTTCCTATAATATCTCATACATATCTCTTAAACGGTACTAACTATTTTCTACTAACGGTACTAACTAACTGATCAGTACTTAACACTTTGTACTGTCAGTACTAGCTATAACTATCGGTACTAACTATCATCACTAACGGTACTAAGTCAGGAAAACATAATTCCCAACAGTTTGTTAGGAGATGTCATTAGTGAGGATGATTGTGATGATGATGGTTGAGGATGTATTTATAGAGGAGGAAAGGTTAAAATTCAAAAAAATGAACATTTAAAGGATCAAATCCTAGAAATGTTTGTGAATTTAGGGAAACAATAGCTAAGTCTAGAGGGTATTTGGTCAAAAAGGAAGAAAAATACTGTTTTACCCGTGTAATGCTAGGGTGGTCCCCTTAATTATGGGTCGGTCCCCTTAAAGATAAGGGGGCCGCCCGTTATGAATTAAGGGGGCCGCCTACTGCTATTTCCCAGATTTTCCAAAAATTGATTTTCACAAAATTTTGTGTGAGAGGTCTGTTTTGGTGGTTAATTTGCAGCAAGTCCATCCTTTTATGGCAATTAAGATTTTTAGCACATAGCAATTAAGCATTCAACATTCTACATATGTATGACAAGATGTAGGATAAAACTATTTTACATAATTTTGGCATATACTCATATATGAATAAAAGACCAAAAGAGTGAAGAACATGTGAAATAGTAACTAGATATAATGCACAAAGAATTTTTCTTGACAAGAGGGTTAAGTTAAAAACGAACCAAATTTTTGTGCAAACACTAGTGTGTGCCTAAGTGCGAAAAATATGGAGTAGCAATTATTTCGACACTAAGACATGTAAAACCTAAGAAATAATTCAAATGCTCCTTGATTTAATTTTGCTCAACCAAGATTGTCGAAAATATATATTAGATTATATTTTCTTGTGTCAACAAGTAAGGTACATTATGCATATGTGAAAAAGTTTTTAGCCATTATCTCAACTATATATGAGCTGGAATTTTTTGTGCTCCTTAGTGTTGAGAAGGAACTTTTTAGAAAGTAAAGATTAGGGATATCTGTATTTTTGTTTAATGAGATATGCACTTAGTTAGAAGAATTGTAAAAGTTTGCTTATAAACTTTTCCAATCTTGTGTTGTTTGTGTAAAATAGAAACTAGCTCAGAGAGAAAAAAATATAAAAAATTGTAGTTAGTGGGTGGGTCCCTTAATGTCGGGGGTGGTCCCCTTAAATTAAGGAGGCCTCATTTATGACTTATGGGGGCACCACATGTTTGAGAAATTTTTTTCTTGGATTTTGACAAATGATTCATAATGATTATCATTTCTGTATTATGCTGAAAAACTTAAGCTATTTGTTCCATCATTTCCTAGACCAAGACGTAAGTTAGTTAAATGGCCACACGGTTTATTAGTAGTTTAGTTCGATCTTCGCTATGTTGTCTTCCGGGGGATTTTTGGTGACCGTTTCTTTTTTTTTTTATATAAGTTTTTCCCTTTTTGAACATTATCGCGAAGGAAGTGATGGTGAATCTTGATGTGTTTTGTTCATGAATGTTGAACGGGATTCTTATTTAAGTCTATATCCCCTTTGTTATCATACATTATTGGAATGTCATCTAACCTAACGTCATAGTCTATGAGAGCTTGTTTCATCCATAGAGCTTGTTGAAATGCCTTTCCGGTGCTTACATATTCTGCTTCGGTTGTGGAGATGGCAAGAGCGGTTTGATTCTTCGAAAACCAAGATGTTAGGCAACATCCTATAAACATGTATACACCACTAGTTCTCTTGCGATCTACGTAATCTCCCGCATGATCGAATTCCACATACACTATTGTTTCTATGCCGGATCCCTTAGGATACCATAATCCTAAATGCGTAGTGCCTTTAATGTATCGGAAGATACGCTTAACCGTTTCTAGGTGAGAGGTTTTGGGAGATCCTCTAGAAAGAGGTGCACAAAGGCAAACAATAAAATGATATCGGGTCTACTTGCCGTTAAGTATAATAAACAACTCTCTCATGCCTCTATATTTTGTATTAGCTTCGACTCACCTTCTTCGTCTTCTTGTGAGTTTGGTTTCCGTTGTCATATAGGGGTTTTTATTGGCTTAGAGGCTTCTAGTCCAAAATGTCTTATGCATTTCCTTAATATATTTCAATTGATTAAAAAAAGATTCTCATCATCTAATTGTTTTATTTCGTAATCCTAGAGAAAAATTTAGTTCCCGCCATTATACTTATTTCAAAACTCTACCATGATGTTCCTTGGCCAAAGTCATACACATTTCTTGACATGTTGATCGCAATTATAATCGTCATCCAACATATATTTAGATATAATGGGTTGGGAGTCTTTCTTTTTAGTGAAGAGTGTGTTATCTACCATTCCCATGGAGTAATCATGTTTAATAAGAAAGGCTTTTAATCGATCGTACCAAGCTTTTGGGGCTTGTTTTAGACCATAAGAGATTTCCTTAGAGTATATAGACCATTAATTAGGTTTTGCGAAGTTAATGAATCCCGGAGGTTTGTGCCACCGTAATACCTCCTCAGTTGGATTTAATACGTTAAGGAATGCACTCTTCACATCCATTTGGTATAACTTAAAGTCTAGTGCGCAAGCATAAGCCAAAAGTATTCTTATGGACTCTAGTCTAGCTACGGGTGCATATGTTTTGTCATAATCAATTCCTTCTTGTTGATTATAACCCTTGGGTGACTTAACTAGCTGTTTCTAGTTACTACACCATTTTCTTAGAGTTTATTTCTATATACCCATTTTGTTCCTATGATGGTCAAAATCATAGGATTTAGGACTAGTTCCCAAACATCATTTGTTTTAAATTGGTTTAGTTCCTCTTGCATGGCTATTACCTAATTTTCATCTTTTAATGCCTCATTTATATTTTTAGGTTGAAATAAAGCAAAAGAAATTGCTTTTGTCTTGAGCTTGCAACCTAAGAGTTCTTTGATTTGATTCCAATAATGTTTTCTAGGGGATGAGTTTTGGATTCTTTTAATATTTACAATTTGATTATTTTCTTAATTGAGATGCCTTACAATGATCATTACCTATGGGTTTTGTTTTACTATCCTCAATGGCGTCTTCTTCGACTAACTCATATCGTCCAAAATGGTGATGTTATTAGGCAGGGAGGAGTTTCATCGAAAGTTACATTTCAACGCTCTTCAAAATTCATTGTTTGTTTTGTTAGGTTATGATGTATGCTTTACTATTTTGCGAATATTCCTTAGGAAACACCTTTCATATGACTTTGGGTCAAACTTGGTGAGGTAATCTTTGTTTAAGAATAAAAAACATTTACTTCCGAATACTCCAAAATAGTTAAGGTTTGGTTTCCTACCTCTTAACTACTCGTATGGAGTTTTTCCTAAAATACGTCTAATGGAAACTTTATTAATTATATAGGTTGACGTATCAACCACATTACACCAAAATTTTTGAGGAATGGATTGTTCGTTTAACATGGTTCTACTCATTTCTTGTAGAGTATGATTTTTTCTTTCTACTACCCCATTTGATTGTGGAGTTACGAGGAGCGGAAAAATTGTGAGATTAACCCATTAAATAATATAGTTTCCCGAATTGTACTTCATTATCAAAATTCTCGACCATGATCCGTTCTAATTGATACAATGGAACATCCTAATTTTGTTTTGGAAACATTTTGTTTAACATTTTTTGATATTTTATGGAAGGCTTCGGTTTTTATTTGTAAAAATTAGTCATGTGAATTGTGAATAGTATTTATGATTACTAAGGTATAAAGATTCCCTCCTATAACTTCGTATGGAGAGGGGGATCAAAACAAATCCATGTATGAAGTAGGTTCTAAGCATCTAGTTGTTGGAAAACTATATTTTTAGCCTTGTGACTCGAATGAGCTTGTTTTCCCTATTTTGCAAGCATCACAAAACTGTCAGTGTTTTTTAGTTTGGGTGGTTTCTAACTAATTCTTTAGATGCTATGATTGAATTAATGCATATTAGCGTGTGACCTAATCTCCATATGCATATGTGGGAGTTTTGTCCAATGTTGCCAAAGGCATATTTTGGTTTTCCCGGTTTATTTCCTTTTGATTTCTTTACATATATTCCTTCCTTTCATAATTCCCTTACCTATAACCTTTTCATCTTTGATTATTTCGCTTTCGTGTTCGGTAAATATTACTTTGCATTTGTTATCACATATTTGACCTACACTAAGCAAGTTATATGTTAAGTTATCTACGTGCTCAACATTTTCAATTATTAGGGAGTCTTGAGAAATCGTACCTTTGCCTATGATTTTACAGCGTAAGTTACTCCCAAAGATTACGTTTCCTCCGTTGTATGCTTTTTATGAAGAAAATAACTTTTGATTACCGGTCATGTGTTTTGAGCATCCATTATCTTTAATCCACTCATCGAGTTCCAAGTTTATTCCTAGGCATATTTCATCGGGCGGTTGAGCTACAAGACAAGTTTCATCTTTAGTCTTTTCCACTTCATTTTCTCCATTGTCGCTCCATGCTCCTCTAATAAATGCTCTTTGATCGTTTTTCTTTGGCGGCTCTTGAACATTCTCCAATGAGGTGATTTGGAATCACCACATTCTAAATCATTTTCTCTCACTTTTAACATAGCCATCATTTCGTACTTCTTGGGAATGTTTTTCTATCCGCCTCGTGGTTGTCTTACAATCTTCCTCGTCTCTGAAGAATTTCTCTGAATTCCTTTTCGGCCAATAGCATACTCTTCTTTTTCATTTCGGAGTGGAGCTTATATTCATCTCTTACTTTCGCTTTTTCACTTTAATGCAAGAGATCTACTTATCGTTCTTTTCTTGACTTTGACCATTTTAAAATCTTTCTTTATTACTTTCTTCCATAAACTTTCAAGGTTTTCCTAATAAGTTCGTCAAGGAGGTAAGTTGTTAGAGTCTTTAATCGCCGTGACTTTCGCGTGCCATTTTGGATGTAATGCCCTTAAGAAATTCTAACACATTTCTTGCTAGAAACCTTCATCAAGTGCTTTTAGACTAGTAATTTATAGTGTCAAATTTAGCAAAGGTATTATCTTATTGATTCCTCTTTCCGAATCGTAAAGTTGTTCATTTGTTGAACACGAAGATATATTTTGTTTGCTCTTGACCTTGTTATTACCTTGTTGATTGATTAATTAAAGTATGCCCAATATTTCTTTTGCGGTTTTAAAATATAAAAATTCTTTCGTATTTTAGGTGGCTAAAGCATTATAATTTTATCATTTTAGCTTCATTTGTTTTGCCGTTCTTCTTTTTAAGATTCATCGTTTTGTTTATTGAAAAGGTACATCTTAATCCTTTTTGTTTCGGGATATTTTGAATAGGAGGAAAATTCCAACATCGGTAATAACATGCCAAAGATCTAGATCTTCTGATCTTCACATTAGTTTCGATATCTATTTTTCACAAGAAATAAATCCATCATTTCAAATAGTGGTGGTTTCTTTGCATAGATTGCCCTTCCTTCTAAATATATTTTTCTGATTCATAGAGCGATTCAAGTTTTAAACTAAAATTTATTTTTAAAATTCTTGTTTAGCGTGGCTTCTTGTTCCAATTGTGGGTAACACTAGAAGGAGGTTATTAGTTTACGGTTTTTGGTTTAAGGTTTTTAAAGTGTTTGTAAAAATTATAGATACGATGTATGTGATTTCAAACACTTACCACAATATACTATAATATACTTATCTAAACTATTAATAAGATAGGATGAGAAAATTATGCAAGACAAGAGATCAAAGTTAAGAAAAATCAAACATACAACGCGAGAGGATTTATATGGTGCGGTAACGAAGCACCTCTCATATCGCCTACTCTCACTCCCCGAGCACCTAACTCGAGAGTTTTCTTCAGCTATGTAAACAAGATCCCTTAATGGCGGAGAAAAACAGTACATACTGTTGCCTTTCACTGATTTACGACACAAAGCTAAAATGTCGAGTTCTTTTTTAGCGTAGAAACAATCTATCACAACTTACACACAAACTTCACTACACAACTTAGCTTCATGACTTGATCAAGACTACACAACTTCTTCACACTTTGTTTTCTTCACACCACAACTTCACAAGCCAGATACTATAATCACAACCTAATAACAATACTAGGCTAAGATCCACCAAGATCTAACTATAATTACAACAATCACAAAGATCTAACAACTACACAACTTTACAAGATTTATAAGTGATTTACAAGTTTTGATATGAATGCAATAAGATTGCAACAACACACTAAGGTGTAATACTTCTTCTCTTGATGATGGAAGTATTCTTCTCTTCCCTCCTACCATGAATTAGGGTATTGAGCTGGATCACTTGGAAATAAAGCTTTATGGATTAATTGATAAAATGATTTTATGTGAGGATGTTGTGGGCTGTTTTAGAACATAAAGAATGAGTGCAAAATGTGAGAAAATAGTGGGGAATAGTCTAGTATTTATAGGACAAACTGGAGGAGTGTCAGTCTATGGGAGGTCCCCTTAAATAGGTGGGTGGTCCCCTTAAAATTAAGGGGGCCACCCGTGTATTTAAGCGGGCCGCCCTAGACTGGGCGCTCCCTATTTTATCCTTTTGTGTAGGGAGAATTTTCTAACCTTTTTAGGTCCGAAAATTTGAATTTTAAAATATTTATTTTGAATAAAACATTTATTTTAATTATAGAAAATGATTTTGTACTGTCGGTACTAACAATAACTAACAGTACTAACTATTTGTACTGTCGGTACTAACTTACTAAAACATAAATCCTAACAGACTAGTTTGTTATTTTTGGAATTTTTGTCATTTCATGTTTGACTGAAGGTTGACTTGAGTTGACCACTGTTGACTTTTGATAGCATTATCCCGGCTCTTTGTGTGCTCTTCCATTCCCGTGTCCGTGTTTGTCCGGTTTTGACCGTTTTCTTAAGATTTTTGCGATATCCGTACCTACATAATCACAAAGACAAAACAAGCAATATACAAGCATTTTAAGCACAATTTTGTCTTTTTAGGGCCATTTTTGATATAAAACGGATATGTGTTTTCACACATATCAATGGTATTTAGGATATACATTTACATTTGAAGGTTATAGTAATTGATATGCTCTTTAGTTTAGGAAATGTATTTTGGCCTAATATCTTGCAAGTTTAGGTTATCGTTGCATTTTCAGGACAACCATAGGGACCAAACATGCAATTAAGTTAAAGTATAGTTGGACCACAAACCAAACCCCGCATACTTTACACTTATCTCAAACCCCATCGCACTTTCTTTTGGCCCATTCCTTGTCTTTTTACAGGAAATGGAAAATAACCCTTTTATGTCAGACATTCAAGAAGGTATGTTGGATCTTGCCCCCTCTTTAATAGCCCTAATTGTTCTTTTTCAGAGTATATATTTAATATTTTTTTAACATTGAAATTAGGGTTTTATTGTTATATAATGGAATATTAAATATTAAACTTAGGGTTTTCTGTTTAATAAATTGATAGTATGTTTCTTTCATTATTCAATTGCAATTAGGGTTTTGTTGTTATTTAATAAAATCTATGGTTTAGTTGAAATTTAAATTGTATTTTTTGAATTTATGTTTAAGGTTTTCTAAATATTATGTTTGATTTTAATATGACAGATGATATGCCTATCATGGATGAAGTTGTCTTTAAAATACACAAAAACGGGTATTTTGAGTTTGATCCTCTAAGGTATGTTAATGGGTCAGTTTCTAGTGTTTCTGCATTCACTTGTGATAGGGATATATTCCCTACATGCCTAGATTGGATTTGTTCTGAGATAATTGAATACAAATGGGCTTTGTTCTATTGTTTACCAAACAAATCACTTGAACAAGGTTTGAAGTTAATCCACACTGATAATGATGTCCATTCATTCTTTGTTGATGCTGAAAGGAGTGGTAAAATTCACTTGTATATTACTCATAAGCAACAGGATTTAGGGAGGTATTACTTAAGAAACATGGTTTGGGTAGAAGAGGACGCTGCCTTGCGTTGCTTTAGTTCAAGTCCATTTAGCAATAGGATTAAAAGGAAGGGTGGTAAGACAACTAAGGAGGGTTTAAGGAAAAAAGCAAAGAGGGAGCAAAAAATGGTTGATGATGAGCCTGTAGGTAGAAAGTCAGTTCAGACAAGTCACAAGGGGAAGGAAATAATGTATGAATTCCCTTGTCCTTCACCAACCAAGGAAAGTCAGGTTAGTGTTAGCAATTACAAAAGAGCCATTGTTAATGGAAAAGCTAAAATGGTTGAGGTTGAGGATGTTGGTCTTGTTCAACCTGTCAGATCAGCAACAAAGGTTCAGAGATCAACTGCGAAGGTGTGTCAATTAACTTGCTCATCTTTATGAATTCCAGTTAAATATCCATGTTGCCTTAACTAACTTTAAATTGTTTTTTTAATGAAAATGCAGGTTGAGTTTTTCTAATGGCCTAGTCGGTTTACACGTCCATGTTGCTAAATTGATCTGGCTAGTTCATCAGTTCAAGATTTTGACTATCTTGCTAATATGTAATTTCAAGCGAACAAAACTAAGTAGTTACTTTCTGTTTATGGATTTGATGGTAAAACATTATAGGATGTTCCAAGACATTTTATTAAGTATTGTAATATTTTGTGTGTACACCAGCCTTGCTAAATGAAGCGGTATATACATTGTTAGGGAAACTTATGTAACTGCTAAATGTTTCCCCTTGAAATTTTGTTTTTATGAAACATATATATTCCATTCCATACATCATACATAATGTACTTTGGCGTATATACGTTTGTTGATATTCATGACTTTCATGTCGTTTGAAATTCAACAAGTGTAAAAGGTTCCCAACAATTTAGCCGGACTGATATCCTCTTAACTAACTAGGCAAAGCCCGCATACAATAACATTTCCAAATAAGTACAATTAGATGAGTTTATAAAGCCCATTGTACTTAAAATTTTAAAAAACACCATACCAATCACAGACCCATAACAACTCTAATTACCACTAAAGCAAATAAGTACAAGTAGATGAGTTTTGTTTAAGAGTCCACAAGTACAGAAACAAGTATGGATGATTGGTCAGGATCAGCCAAGTCTTTTTCTGACCCTATTTATGGTTATTTTGCTAGGTATGGAATTATCTTTTTGATTATGTGTTAAGTATTTATGTTCACATTTTATAAATCATTGTTAAAAACTTAATATGTGAAACTTATTTACTGACAGGACAAATGAATTACCTGAAAATTATTGTGTGTTTGAAGTTAACTATGATGGTGTTTTCAACGAATACCCTTTAAGGTATGAACATGGGAAGAACTTAACTCTAAAGTTATCTAAGTAAAATAGGATGATATTCTCTAAGATGCTAGATATGTTATCCTACAAACTAGAATGTGAGATTTGGTGAATCTTTGTCTGTTCCCCTAGATGTAGCCTAGAAGAAGGTTTAACAATTCTTGAAGGTGATGGTGATATGAACAAACTGTATGATATAGCAGAAAAGTTATAACACCCGCCCTGAGGGGCATCGGATTGCGCAGCGGAAATTAGCAATTTGGTGTTACTAAATAGCATCCTTCACCACGATAATAGAAAACGACCCAAATAAAACGTTTTACCAAACATGTGTTCCATAATTATTCAGAGTTAAAATGCGTTTAGGTCCCACAGAATCGTAACCACCGTCTATTACAACATTGAAAGACAAATGTTTTCAAATAAAAGACATTGTTTTTATACATAACATATGACATTGTTTTTGAAAGACCGGAACACACAAGTAGTCTTTCTATAAAATCCATCACACGCACGACACCGCCACGCCATCGTTGCCTTCAGCCTTGGTTACCTGGGATAAGACATGTTTAAAACGTCAACAACAAAGTTGAGTGAAATTCATAGAGTTTAAAATATTCAATAAGTAAAATTCTTTGAACACATAATTAGTTCTCGGGAAAACAAAGCAACAAATGCAATGTATAACAACTTATTTTCTTTCACGCAATAAGCTCATGACACCAAACGTTAACAAGACATATGACAATTCATATGTTAAAGTGCCCCAAACAAGGTATTATTGTCATATACCTACTATATTTCTAATAACAAAATGTTCGTTACAGGGTGCTCACCGTCGGATTCATATCCTGGACAGGGCTGTCAAACCCAATAGATCTATTTAATGCATTAGCGTTCACCTCGCAAGGCAATTGACGGTTCATGAAATAAGGGACTTCGACAATAGCTACTTATGCGGAAACAATCTCATAATCGGGTCCAGCATACCATAAAATCATATGTGTTCGATTTATAAAACAAACATGTATCCCCCTCGTGGGTTTAAAAATAGTTAAAAGAATTTAATGCGAGGCTATGAACTCACCTTAAGCAAAAGATCCAAATCAATCAACTTTAACAAACGCAATAAACTTCACGTCTAACCGCGACCTATATTATACATATATACCGGTACGTGGCTAAAAGTATAATAGAACATATATTTCATATTTGTATACATACATATTACTATTACGTATATACAATCATGTACTAAAATCTCCAAGTGCGACGCAAAACAATTCACCTTGACGCACTTAATCATATTACAACATTTTTAATAAAGTTTATATTTTAGTAAGTTACCGAAAGTAAGGATAATATAATCTGAACTTCATATTTTGTTATCAATTAACTAACATTACTAACCCTTTGCTCATTATAGGCTTTATTCAAAAATTTACTCAAGTTTGACTTTCAAAAGTCAAAGTTCGTAGTTGACTTTTTACACCAAAAATTACCCTCGGCTGTAAAACGTTCATTTTTAGGAGTTACAAGGCCCACCTTATATCAAAACGAACCTTAAAACATTTTTTATCATTATCAAAAGCCTAATTTAGATTTCAAAAATTTCTCAACACGCTGTGACCAAGTCAAACTTTCTGGTCAATAAAAGTCAACCCAAAGTCATACCAAAACTCATTTTTAGCAAAATCCAACTATTCCAACATGTTTAACTAGCCTAAAAACATGTACCAAAACTATCAAACACATGTTCATACTCAAATACTTTCAAATCAATTTTACACTTGAATCATCTAGCTACAATTATATACATGTAATAACATTCAATTAAATCAAGTAAACATGAAATTAGAAGACTCACAAAGCTAGAAAAAAGTTCAAATTTTGTTTCCCCCTTCCTTTTGAAATCAGACGCAAACCCAAAGACCACAACCAAAGCTTGTTCAACTAAACCAACTAGCTAATAACACTTATCTAGCACTAGTAAACCTTCCTTTTAGATCAAAACCCTAAGAACACACTGGAATTTCTAACTTCTTGAAAACTTAGTGCATGTGAGGTTTTCTTAGTGGAAAATGTAGAGGATTAAACAAGGATTAATATGGTATAACTTGATTATAATGCATGTAAGTAAATAATTTTTGATGGTGATTTTATGGTGGTGTTGGTGGTTCGAACGACAACAAGGAGAGAAAGGGAAGTTTTTCTAAAGTGTTAAATAGAAGCATATGAGTCCTATTTATAGAAATGAAGTTTGACAAATTGGCAATTTAGGTCCTTTCTTCTCATAAGTCCTTGCAAAGTTAATACAAAATGGTTATATTTTCATTACCTAGCCGACTAGAACACGGGTCACCACATGTTTCATAAAAAATTTATTCTGTCCCACTAAATATAGTTTAAAACCTTTATTAAAATGTTAAACCGCGTAAAACACGACCTTTAAACACTGTTTTTACAAAAACTCGGGGAAACGACAAAAAATACAAAAATAACATAATCACACTCTCGGAGCAATAATATAAATTTTCCTGACTTTCTTAAACGCTAAAAACAATTAAAAACTCAACCACGGATTGAAATCACCTTATCAAAGGAAATTTCTATCAAACCTCATATAGTATAAACGACTATAATTATTTACGTAACTAAAATAACTATCTTAGCTAGGGATAGACGTTGACCTGAAACTCGGGTTGTTACATTCTCCCCTCCTTTAGGGAGCGCCGTCCCGGTGCTCAGCTCGACTTATCCGCTTTCCTCGCTTCGTCCTTACTTGTAAAGAGATGAGGGTACTTCTTCTTAATCTGATCCTCACGTTCCCAAGTAAATTATGGACCTCTTTACGAATTCCAACGTACTTTAATAATAGGTATCCGACTCTGCTTAAGTCGCTTAACCTCTCTATCAACAACTTCCACTGGCTCTTCAATCATGTGCAACTTATCATCAAGTTGAATCTCATCCATCGAAACAACAACATCACCTTCCGTTAAACACTTCTTAAGATTTAAAACATGAAAAGTACTATGTATCCCTTTCAACTCTTCAGGCAACTCCAACGTGTAAGTTACAGGACCAACTCTAGCTAGAATCTTAAATGGCCCAATGTAACGTGGACTTAACTTTTCGTGCTTTCCAAAACGCATAGCGCCCTTTCATGGCGATACCTTAAGCAATACCATATCACCAACTTCAAATTCCAACGGCTTAAGTCTCTTATCTACATAACTCTTCTGGCGACTACGAGTAGCTAACAATCGGTTCTAAATCTAGACAATCTTCTATGTCGTATCACGGATAAATTTTAGACCAGTGAGTTGGCTATCCCCAACCTCACTCCAGCATACAGGTGATCAACACTTTCTTCCGTACAAAGCTTCATATGGTGCAGCCTTAATACTTGCGTAATAACTATTGTTATATGAGAACTCGACCAATGGCAGATGGCATTCCCAACTACTTCCAAAGTCAATCACACAGGTACGCAACATATCATCTAGCGTTTATATAGTCCTTTCACTCTGACCATCTGTTTGAGGGTGGTAAGCGGTACTCAAATCCAAATTTTTCCCTAACCCTTCATGAACCGATCTCCAGAAATTAGACAAAAAATGGCTATCTCGATCCTAAATGATCAAAATAGGT
Organism: Tanacetum coccineum; assembly: GCA_026074375.1. Taxonomy (NCBI): domain Eukaryota; kingdom Viridiplantae; phylum Streptophyta; class Magnoliopsida; order Asterales; family Asteraceae; genus Tanacetum; species Tanacetum coccineum. The sequence goes on from BQNB010034258.1 coordinate 45,791, forward strand.
ACACCATGCATTAATACTATCTCCTTCAAATACAGTCGCGTGAGTTTCTCCATACTATCCGTTTCTTCATTGGTAGGAAATGAGCTGATTTGGTCATTCGGTCGACAATAACCTAAATAGTATCATACCCACTCGGCGTTCTCGGCAATCCACTCACAAAATCCATAGTAATTGATCCAACCCTTTTTATACACGTAAGATATATATAATATATAAATACGTAATAATAAGGAAGATAATCAATAATAGTATAGATAGTATTTTCCGTCGGGTTCGAGAAACAAACTTTTAACCAAAGTTGTCTCAAAAACCTCCCGGGTCGTTTTTCCTCGGCGAAGCGTGAATTGAAAATCGGCTAAGTCCGTGATCGCGCGCTTTGAATGGGTAAAGAGTTTTTGATTTGGGTTTCTAAAATCTACTAACGTAATAGAAAATAAAACATATAAAAGAGCAAAGCAAATAAAAACAATTAAACATGTAAAGCATTAAACGATTACTAAAAAAAACTAAAAATTATAAATTGGAAATTGCTTGCTAAGTGACGTGAAATGTTCATTAAGTGCGGGCTTAGGTTTAACGAATTAAAATCCTTAAGAAAACAAGTTTCAAGAAATTAAATGACAAGTTAAGTAAAATGCTTTTAAAAATAAATGACAAGTATTTAAATTGCATTAAAAGTAAATGACGATATTTAAATTGAAAAGAAAATTCTAATGACTAATAATTTTTTTAAACCTTTTTTAAACCCGCGCTTAAATTCCAAATCACTAATCACTTAGCAAACACAAATTAACTACTCACTACTCATAACGAAATTCAATTTAATCAACATAGCATTTAACAAAAATAAATCTACGCTAAGCATGGCAAAAATCAAAGCATATTAAAATAAATCTACACTAATTAATTGTAAAAAGGATTAGAAAATGGAACCGAAATGGAGACCCGCAATTAAACGAATACCACCCGATTTATTTAGCTAAAACAACTAATCAAAGTCAGTCTAGCTAAATAAACCCGTAAGCTCCGCGCCTCATGAGTTGACCGGTACCAAAAAGTCACAAATAAAACACAAAGGTAAATCAAACTGTTATGATAACAGTGAATATATTTTTCACTTTCACAATTTGTAAATTCCTTATGTAATATACGCAGTCCCAAACAAATCATATTAGATCCAAATTCAACTATCTACTCGAAACCCAATCTTCTAATCTTGGTCCAATTATAAAGACACAACCCAATTCTTCTTTATACCAAACGGAAGCCCCAAATGAAAACTACCAGGCCTAGTGATCAAATACAATGTATCCCAAAAGATTAAAATTATAAACGCAGGCCTAATTATATTTTTTAACAAACCAAACGTGGCTAAGGATGATTAAAAAAATGGGATAAACTTTTTAGATCAAGGAACTAATTAAGTAACATTCGAATAAAAAATCTTTAGACAAAAGCTTATTTATTTAAGATCTAACAAATTCCATCACTAATTGCAAGCTTATCCGAAAAAAAAACTAGTTATCTAAACTAATGTTGCTATCGAAAATTTAAAGGTGTCAAAAGATTTTAAATAAACCGTGTGGATAAGTATTCAGCGCACCCTTTTTGCTTAATCGAATCGAGTAATAAAGAAACGAGAAGAAAACCGAATAAGCCAAAGCTTATTACGATCTATAAGCTAAAAATTCCAATCGAAACAAGCAAGAGACAGCCTATTCAAATTAGGTGAATAGCTAGAAAGAAACAACGTAGCTTATTGTAAGAATAAGCCGCAAGAAATAACATAAAAGAAAAACAAGCCGGATCCATTAAGCTAAACGAACATCAAACCATCACATTAATAAGCTAAAGAGTACAACTAAAAAAATTCCAATAAGCTCACAAAAAGCTTTTACAATATTTCTAAAACTATAAAATAAGCTAAACTTTACTCTAAACTAATAAGCTAAAAAAATAAGAGAGTAAACACTAAAACTAATTTTTCTACTCCTAAAATCTAACCCCCCATCCATCCATAATGAGGGGGCGAGATGAGTTTTTATAGTTACAAGAGGGGTAAAACTGAAATTTTGAACCAATCATTGCAGCCAATCATTGACCGTTATTCTCATTCACACGGATCGGTCATGCAATAAAAACTGATCCAGCCGCTTATATGGTGACGCGTGTCATTTTTGGTGGCTTTCATAGTACGCATTTAATGCCAGCCACCGATTTTCTTTTCTCAATTTGCAACTTGAAATGAAATGAGATACTCCTTTTGATCCGCCACGTGTATGCTTCGCATTCGCCTATTCTTCTTGTGAGTGGAGTGTCATGTGCTTGGGTGGGAATTATTTAAAGAGCACGTGAGCTCTTATATACATTCAATCTTCACATTTAAATTTGAATCAAGTCTTGGGCTTATGCTCTTTAATGGGCCAATTTGTTGTATTTAGACTTTTGGGCTTGTATTGTTAACATTGGGCTAGCTTGAGATAATATGGGCTGGCCCGGCCCATATAAATGGGTTACGGGTCGGCTCAATAAATAATGAAAGCACCGTTGGAATCGTATTCTCGCGCTCTTTCCACTTCCCCTCTCGGTTTCGTCCATTTTTGTCTTTTCTTTTGTCTACTTCTTTAATACCGTACCTGCACATACATTAACACAAAACAAGCATATATTTGCATTTTATTATGTTTTTGGTCTTTTGGGGTCGTTTTTAAAGGTAAAAGGTATGTATAAAATAGCAAATACCAAAGGCTATCTTGGAAAAGATGATCAACTTGAAGATTGAAGCAGAAGAAGATAGTAATATGTCAATTGAGCTTATAAAGTTTATCAAATCTCAGATTGCAAAACAGAGTTAGTTATGAAATTTTTTTAAAAGCTAACAGGAAAGGAAGCTAAAGTGTTTGAAAGAATCCTCTCAAAATCAAAGAACTTTAATTCAAGAAACTTAAGATTTGAAGGTAAATCATAAGTTTAGGGGAGGATTGTTGAGAATTAAAGAGCTTCTACAAAATAATGCTGCTGAAGAACTTAGTACCGTTAGTTGAAGACTTAGTACCGCTAGTAATAGTTATACACGACAGTACAAACTGTTAATAACTGATCAGTGTTTAGTAACCGTCAGTAAAAAAACAGTTAGTACGTTAATGGATATGTCATGAGAGAGTCTTAGGAAAAGGATATGCATTATCTTCTACACCTTTGTAAGCTATTTAGGGTTTTTTTCCTTGTTGTATAAAAGGAACCCTTACGGCATAGTTAGAGAGATGAATAGATTAATATTTAGAGAATAGAAGAAGAACACGATTAGCTGTTAGGCAAAACATATAGTTGTTTTGTGATTTGTTCAATATAGTGAAAGTTCTGTGTTCACTGTTTGATTGTTTCTTCTGAGTATATAAAGATTAATTTCGCATAATCTTTATATATACACCACAAGGTTTCTAATCTAGTTGTTTTAGATCTGTTTAAGATAACAAGATGCATTCAATTGGAACCTATCAGTTTGGGCTCACTTGTTGGGCCGAAACCATTAAGCTCATTCGAGCTTATTTATTAGGCTTGTTAACTCGAAAAGGAATCAAATAAGCTCTTGGTTCATAAATAAGCTATCAATAAGCCACTCGTAAGCCAAGATAAATAAGCCAACCCATGTAGCTTATTACTTAACCCCACGGCTTGGGCTTTGTTTGTGGGACGAGGCCCGTTAGGCCCAATAAGCATTTTTTGTGCTTATTTGTTAAGCCAAATAAGCTTAACACCTTTCCCTTATCAAAATAAGCAACGAAATAAGCTAGAATATATAAGTCGAATCAAAATAAGCTAGAACAAACTTCCATCTTGTTTTTCTTTGTGGGCCGAACCATAAAATAAGTCCAATAAGCTCTTAAAGAGCTTTTTATTAAGCCGAAACATCACATAAGCATATAGACACAATTTCTATTACATAGAAACAACCACAATCACAAAACTACACTTTCATTGTCTTTCTTTTATTTATTTTCGAGCCACAGATAAGCCCTTTTAGGGTTTATGTAGTTTTTAAATCTTGATTTTTACAAAAAGAGTTGTACATCTTATGTTTATGCATTATAAGGATATCAAAAGTATACGTTTTTATGAAGGATGGATTACTTATAAGAAATGATGATGAGAAGGTGATTAGAGACTAAATACAACCCAAAATTGTGTTAAAACTACCCGAATATCAATACGAATCAAACCCGAATACAATATCTTGATCAAAAGTTAAAAAATAATGAAAGTGTGTGTGTTTGTTGGCATTCGAACAAGAGAGGGAGAGAAGAGAGATGAGTGTGTGTTTTTGGTTATGAATAAATGAAATGAATATGAAATGGAATGATCCTAGCTTAATATGCAAGCCTTCAAATTTTGGATGTATGTATGTGTGGGGTAGGGTTCGACGCAAGGGGACAAGGGCAAAAGGGGGACCAATTTGATCTCACAAAAATTAGAGAGTTCATGCAAGGTGGTTGATTTAATATCTAGATATTTCCATGTACACATGATGAACGCTAAAATACACATCTTTTATAACCCGGAAAACACTATAAAAGGACTAAAAATACTAAAATATGATTAATTATGTTGCAAATATGTTTGGTTTGTGTTTTTATGTCTTACAGGTACAAATGATTGAAAACGAAGCAAAAACGGTAAAATTCGGGTGACTTTCGACGACGTTTTCACGTTTATCGAGGTTCAAACGAAGTCGTGAATATTCCTCGATCACACCATTGGAAAGAGCACGAAAAAACGAGTCCAACGGTACCGGCCTTTTATATTTAAACCTTTTTATTTTGAACCTTTTTCGTCCCTGTTTGAACCTTTAGTTATAATGGACCAGACCAAGTTAAAATGGGCTTATATATTAAATTTTGCATATCATTATATGAGGCTATGCTTGGCACAGCGGTAGTGTGCATAGCCTCTTATCCAAGAGGTCACCGGTTCGAAACATGCTGAGGGTTTATCCCCTCGTTGCCACGTCAGCGACACGTGGCCACGTGGCACCACTCAGGTGGTGACACGTGGCAACCCGGACCCGATCCAGACCCGACCCGGACCCAATCCAGACCCGACCCGGACCCAATCCAGACCCATGACCCGAACTTGACCCGGCCCAATACTGACCCGGCCCAACTGTTGACCCGCCATGACTGGCGGTCAACCACCGTTGACCGAGCTGTTCCTGCGTGTCCAACGGTGGTTTCACTGGTGGTTACCGTGTAGACCTCCACGTTGACCGGTGGTCCGTGGCGTTGACCGTCGTTGACCACCGTTGACTGCCGCCGTTGACTACCGTTGACCGGTGGTCCGGCGGCGGTTGACCGGAGGTTGACCGGCGACGGTGTGAACAGTGTTTACGCCACGTGGCACCACTCAGGTGGTGACACGTGGCCATCTAATGATTGAATGTCAGATTTGCAGGTACGAGGTACAGACTGACATGTCAGTACGAGGTGGCAGGACACGTCAGTACGAGGTTGTTTCATGTGGCCGCGTGGACCAATCAGAGTCGGACAACGTGGCACCAGGGCGGGTGTCAGTCCGAGGTACTGTAGCAGTCAGTCCTAGGTAGGCGTGTGCCAATCATTGGCAATAATGTGGAGGTTGGTGGGCGTCAAAATGACTAATATACCCCTAGATCCAGCAATATCATTGGATGGAGACTTGAAATGACGAATATACCCCCACCTACTTGGGGCTATTTAATCAACACGCAACAGCAGCACGAGGGGCATTAGATTAGATTTCATTTTTCACTTGTATTTTTAGGTAGTTAATTTAGTTTTGCTTATTTAGTTTTTGTAAAAGCTTTTTAAGCTTATTTGGTTTATTGTAAAAACGATTTTTTTTAGCTTATTAATACAAGTTGGAGGTTTGTTTGAGAGCTTATTTTCACTTGCTTATTTTTACCTTTTCTTAT
>BQNB010034259.1:0-12991 GCA_026074375.1 Tanacetum coccineum
TCTCTTGTAAAGTCTTGTCTGAGTCCCATGGCTTTAAAGCGACATAAAATCCCATGACGGACCATGGAGAGTCATGTAGCACCCTTGAAACATCATTCTTATCCATATCCACGCTTTACAAAGAATCGAGATCACAGATTGTTTATGAACAATATGGTTATCAGCTATAGGGGTGGCAATTTCTGACCCGACACGAAACCTGACCTGAAACCGACACGAAAATTAACAGGTTCGGGTTGAATCTAAATATGTTTGGGTTAGGTTTGGGTCGACATATCTAACCCATTTATTAAACAGGTCAGGTTCGGGTTGAGAATAAATTAGTCAGGTCAACCCGTCAACCCGTTTAAGATTTTTTCTTAAATTTAAAATTATTTATATTTTATTATATTGGTTGAATAGGTTAAACGGGTCGACCCACAAACCTATTTAACCCGTATAACCTATTTAACCCACCAACCCAAATATATATACGGGTTAAATGGGTCAGGTTCGGGTTATGTATAAACAGGTTAGGGTTGACATAGCTGACCCGATTATTTAAATGGGTCAGATTCGGGTTGGAGCTTTCTGACCCGCCAACCTTTCAACCCGAACCCGCAAACCCGAACCCGACACGAATTGCCACCCCTAGTCAAACCCTTATGGGATCGAGTATGCAAATTGGGGACATAAACGAAAATCAGTTACAAGTATATAAAGAGCAGTTAGACATAAATTTATCATTTTAATCTTGTTACGGGTTAGTCAACCTAGTTCCGACCCAGCACACACCCCATTGTAGATCGTAACAGTTTTTTAATCCACAATCTCACAATGCGCTACAGCAAAAAACTAGGTATGCTGATCATATAACCCTCCACTAAAGATTTTGTCCCTTGGAAGTAAAAACTCAAGGTAAATAAAAAGAGAATGCCACGCAAGTACATAAATACTAGGAGATACATCTTTATCTAGTTTAATTTCATACAAAATGTAGAAGTTTCAAATAAAATTAAAAAAGAAGGAAAAAAGCCCGTAATTTTCCCTCTTCGTAAAACATGTAATACCATTAAAAAAAACCATTCTAAAACCTAACTGCAACAAGCCTTCAAAAATGTCGGTTGAATCATCATCATACACCAATGCTTTCACTTTTCGGCTTCTTTGACTTCTTCTTTGACTTTCGGTCCTTCGACTTCTTGGGATTTTCTACTTCAGCGTACCCCGATTCTTCCTCTTCCCCTTCTACATGTTGTAATCTTTTGGCCTTTTTCTGTTTAGTAGAATCGGACACTTCCTTGTTTCCATCTGAACTTTCTGATTTTTTAGCCTTTTTACGTTTAGCAGAAATATCCCCTTCCTCATCTCCATCTACAGTGCTTGATTTAGATGTCTTCTTCTTTTTCCGTTTAGCAGGTGGCGACTCCTCGTCTCTGTCTATCTCGTCATCAATATTTTGTTCATTTGGAAGCTCAGTTGCTAAAGAGCCTGCAACTTCTGTTCATGCAAATTCAAGTTCAAAATCATACATCGATCTAAGAGTTGGGGTGGAGGTTGGGGAGTCTAGTGGGTAATTGGTCAGGCAGGTAATTAATGGCATGTGTCGGGTAAACGTGAAACGCCTTTTGTCCAATACTTTTTACTATTACATAAACTAGTGTGTCACATCCTGTTACAAGAAAACTAGTGTTCGAATATAATTTATTTTTTTGTAAAATAAAAAATGTTTTCTATGCATCAAAATTACACTTTATTTAACTTCCGACCTGTTTTTTAGTTGATAAATTCATCTTACATTTTTGACCAGTTACAGCTCTACCGATTACGTATAGATGTATAGTGACTAACCTTCATCGTCAAAATGAGAATCAAAGACCACACTTGTGAGATGCTGCTTTAAAAAGACCTGCATTCATTTTCAAGCGATGTCAGACTAAAATAGAACAATTAACTTAGCTAAAAAAAGATTTATCCCAATTGAATCCCAAGCAAAATCATAGTTCAATGAAACCTGAAAGATTCTAGTCGGTTTTGAAATTAAAAAGTAGGGCCCAACTCCCGCATGTGTAAAGTAGAACCACAAATTAATTTTCAAACATGTAAACATTCACTTGCTTGTGTATCTATACAGCTATAAATTTATCCATTTAAATATCAGGTGAGGCCAATGGCCATGTAACATAATTGAATTTATAGTACCACCCAATGCAACATGCATGTGTTAGTATACCAACATACCGCAGAGAGTAGCTGCCTTGATTTTATATCCCATATGCGTAAATAGCTGTCGAGTCCTGCACCCAAAAAAAATTTTAGTCACGTCTGTATTGCTAAAAGTAAAATAAACTTGAAAAGCTACTTATCTAACTTACAACAACCATTAATCTTTAAAATATATGTACAATAATAATCCCAAACTAGAAAAAGAAGCTCCAAATATTTCTAAAATTATTCATCCATACATAAATGCATTGGACCAACGATCCTAAACAAAAACATGTATAAAAAAACTCACCACAAGAGGCTAAGACAGGGAGATCTGGGTGCCTAGCTATCGATCTAATACTTCCAGAGCATTTCCCCAAAAAGCATCCCAATAGTTTCCCTTCATGATTTCAACCAACAAAATTAATAATCACAAACTCAAAACGATTTGCACACAACAGAAGTCACACATTATAAAAAAATGTACCTGTGCGTATGTCGACAGATGCAAGATCACCAGACCCATTCCCAATGTAAATTGTATTACCATCTAAATCTTCAGTGACTGCCTTAATAGGAGTCTCACGGAAATTAAACGACATCACAGGCCTTCTTTGAGCAGCCATATCATACAAGTGTACCTGTATATATCATATTATCTGATTATATTTCATATGAAGTTGAAGAAGGTGTACATTACCACATCCACCACACAAAACATAAGTTACAAAGTCAGGATTTAAATTCAGTATCAATCATAAAAACTTAACAGATTTTTAGAATGTCACGTGACTTTGATAAAATGAATATGCCATAAGAATCTGGTTAAGTTTAGTCACTGACATCTCTCAAGAAATTGGCAGAGAAGTCAAAAATCATGGTGAGATATTGGAAATCAAGGGGAAATGAAAAAAAGTGCTCAAGTCTGATGAGACGTTGGTGAGATCCTTTAAAAATCAAAACTCCCCCGTTCCAAAAATATTGCTTAAGCAATATAACAGTATGGCTTTAGTAAATGACCTTATGGCTGTTAGTGCCACCGACAAACTTGCGATGATCATCTTTACTTAAAAATGTTGCTGAGGTAAACCAAGTAGGGGTAAATATACCAAGGCTGTTTTTAGGAGGCTGCAAGGTAGACACAAAATAGAAATTAATGAATGAAAGTCCACGACAATAAATTAAGAGAATGGAGAGGATATAAGCTTACTGATTTTGCTTGCCATATTTTAGTATGTGTTGTTAAATCCCAGATATTAACCTCTACTCCTTTCCTGAGGTGCAGAAAACATGTTACATTACAGTATATGAAACTTGAAAGTCACTATGTGCACTATTTCTAGAGTTCAAAAAATATGTGCCAGAAAGAGATAACTCACCCTCCGAATAAAGCATAGTTTTCACTTTCATCCACTTTACAGCATAAAACATTACCAGCTCCACACACATTCCATGTTGTTGGAGAGTCGTCACTGGTGGAGTCTCCTAATGAATTTTGAATTGCAACTGATTTCAGGGTTGTAAGCCCTTTCATTGTGCATGTGAGCAACTTGCATGACCTGTTTCAAACACAAGATGTTCTATAAACAACCCACATGCTACGTGTATAAAAACGCAACATTTTATAACTCCACAGTATAGCCATAAGATTTTTGAAGTAATAACTTATGTATAGAATCTACACAGATACCTTGATGATGGCTCGGATGTCTGTTTTTTAAATAAATGCAAGCCCACAATATTATCTACTTCTGGCTGAACTTTAGCTTGGCTGTCACTAGGAAGTGAAACTTTAATATCACCATTAATAGGGCTAAGCAACTCAACCTGTTTTATACGAAAATTGTAGTGAGGCAACAGACCAACAAAGTTTTAGAGAAAGCTAACAAAAAAGGTTACTAATTAGCTACTATACAATTTATAAAGATACTAGTATAAGCTTACCACACCGTTTTTCCTTGCAACAGCTAACAGCTGCAAAAAAGATGGAAGCATGATTAGAAAGCTAAACACATCAACACATCTGAGTGACAAGTGATTTGCAATTAATCATTTCAAGTTTTACTAATAAAAATTGCACATTGAACAAAAATATGAAAGCCCAGTTCCAATTTCAACATATCAAATATACAAAGCACTTAATAAAATTGAGTGTAATATCATATGAAGGAATCCAGAACATACTGGATCAACTTTACGGTCATTAATAGAAGTTGCAAGCACACATCGAGAAGAATCCGGATCCCCCCATTTCTCTACTATCTTAGGAAATCCTCCTTGCCTATTCCGAGCTTCGGTAACTACAATTGTTAAGCACGACAATAATAAATTATATAGTTGCATATACATACATGAATGTAACAATGTAAACAATCTATAATCTAAAAACGTATAATGTATGCATAAGCCACCAAATGACCAGATGTTCAACAAGTCAAACTAGGCCGCCCCAAAACGACATTTCAGACCACCATGGATCCACTTGGTATTGTCCGTGCCCGTCCATAGCCAAAACTTGTAAATTGACAGCACCGATTTTATGGATCTTGATATACATATGCCTCATTTAGGTCATCATGCAAGTTTTGACATATGGTAAACACAAACAATATGAAAATGATACATAGTGGGCCAAATGCCTGGTTTGGTTTGGTTTGTTAGTGAAGTGGGTTCAGTATAACCTATTGATAACCTGAGTAGCCCATATATACATAATCTTTAACTCTTATGTTTAGGTTTAATTATAGATATGCTTATAAATACAATAACATACAGTTGCATTTTCATACATTCCCATAACAGGTATGCTCAAGCCACCTAAAGTCTCAAACAAGTCACACTAAGCCGCCCAAATTTCACAACAACATTTTAGAAGACCGTTCATCCAAAGCATATCGCACGTGCCCGTCCTTTCACAAAACTTGCAAATGACACTTATGAGTCTTCAAATACCAAAGTTCAGTCTATAGACGAACAAAAACGATACAAAATCGATACATGGTCACGGAATGCCTGCTTTGATCTTATACTCTTACTATAACTTAGTAATTTGTGACTAACCCGAGTATACGTTATCCTTAACTATTATGTATAGGTTTAATTTCAGAAATGCATACAAATACTATAATACTATATCAGACATTTGCATTGTCATACATGACCATAGCAATGTCAATAATCTATATTCGGATGATGTATGAGTAACCTACGCAAAAGTCTTGAACATGTCACTAAGCCGCCCAAATATAAAAACAGCATGTCTCGCTTTTTATGCTAGTCTATGTAAATTCATTCCAAAATTTGCAAAACAAAACCAAAGACTTTTTAAATCTGAATACATGTTAAGTCTTTATAAAACTAAACTTATTAAGAAGCTAACTCGACATGTAAATCTTTATTATCAAGCGATTTTGATCATCACACATGTTTTAGGTCAAAGATCGGCACAAACTAGCGGAAAAAAAAAATTATGACCCGAAATGCCTGTTTTAATACTTAAGCGGTCTTACTCTAACATATTGAATACTTAACGCAGGTGTCCCAAAATGCCTGTTTGGAAACTTAAGTGGTCTAATTGTAACTTATCTAAACCCGATTAGCCTGCACATACATTATCCTTAGAGAGTGTTTGCTTAAGCTTATTTATGGATGGACTTATGAGCTTAACTGTTTTCGGCTTATATTTCATTGGCCCCATTATTTTGAAACCTGTGAGCATATATAAGTTTGTTATGACATAATAAACTAATATAAGTCCCAAATAAATGGGGCTTATGGAATGTAAGCCGAAAACAGATAAGCTCAAAACCCCATAAATAAGCTTAAAGAAACAGCCACTTAGGGGGTGTTTGTTTCGGTTTATATAGCCGGCTTATGGCTTATTTGGTTTTGGGCTTATGTTTCGTAAGCTCACTTTTTGTGGCTTATTTCGAAACCTTTCGGCTTGTATAAGTTTAAAATGACATAATAAACTTTTATAAGCCGAAAAGTTTCAACATAAGGCACAAAAAAGTGAGCTTACGAAACATAAGCGCAAAACCAAATAAGCCATAAGCCGGTTATATAAGCTTAAACAAACAGCCCCTTAACAATTATGTCTAGGTTAAAGATGAAAATGATTTACAATACATATAAAAATAAGCTGAAAGATAAGTAACCGAATAAAAGTAAAAGATTACCTTTAATGAGACCGAGATTATCGAAAGTTAAGGCACGAAGAGGAGGACAACCAGCATATTCTACTGTTGTTGTTCGTGGCATCTTTTACCTAACAACAACAACAACAATTTATATATAGACTTTTATTTAGTAACGACCATGAGAATGAAATATGTGTTTTAGTAACCAAGTGGATGACAACGTACGACTGTCGTAAGTAACAGAGGCGGAGCTAGGTTGAATGTAAGTAAGGTTTTGTAAAGGGAGGGTTTATGGAGAAAGGAAACCCCTTGGGCTATTTTGGTACAAGTATAGTCCATCAGGCCCAAATGAAAAAAAAATACACCAACTCCATTAAGGGGGTGTTTGTTTCGGCCTAGAGATGCAAATAAATCGGTTAAAACCGGTTTTCGGTTATTAGAAAACCGGTTTTTAAAAAACCGGATTTTCTAATAACCGGTTTCGGTTTTATCGGTTTTTTTGAATTTTGAAATCGTTATTTGGTTTGGTTTTTTTTTCGGTATAAATGTTCATAACGGATTTTTTTTTTTCGGTATAAATTTTTCGAATCGTTTTTTACACCGGTTCGGTTTTTTTTCGTTAAATTGTTCGAAATCGGATTTTTTATAACCGGTTCGGTTTTTTTCGGATTTAAAACTTCGACATATTTTATTTAATAAACATGTAAGTTATCAAAACATTTGAATTAACAATACACCCGGAAACCTACTAAACCTATACAATTCAAAACAGTTTTTATTTGCACCGGAAACATACGTAAAAAATACAGAAACCATAACTTTTTATTTATACAATACAATTATACAACTAAAATATATAAATACTAATACATTTCAAGCTTCGGCATGACCATCACCCGAAAACATATTAGTGTACTCAAGTATGTCGAGCTTCGGCATTGCCATCACCCGTTATACCAGCTCAATCCATTAAATCTTCCAAAAAATCTTCTGACACCTAACGTGATCAATATCTAAGTCTTCAAACTCACCTTCATCTAATTCGGTATTTCGGAAGGTTGATATCCTAATTCAACTTCTTCTCTGCCAGTTCTTTTTCAACAAGTCTTCTAATATCGGACCTTCCAACGATGTTTCATGTTGTACCCTATCTACTCCGTCCAAATAATTCTTTCAAACATACACATACTTCCACGGATTCGGGGGTTAGTCTTGACCTTCTCGTTCCGATAGACATTCTACCGCTAATAGAAAGGCCGATTCGGAAGCTACCGTCGAGAGCTGGACCGTTAATAAGTCACGAGCCCATAGAGATAAAATTGGAAATTGTATCTCCCCTTCTATTCCACCAATGCCAAAATGTCAAAGTTTGTAAACTCTTCGGGCCTTATATTATTAAAAAGGTTTTAGCCATATCATTGTCCCAACGCTCGCTTGATTGGGGCGATGTTTCGTTGACGCTTGTTTGTAACGTCTTCTCAAATAAACTATTAAAAGGGTTATATTAATGTCACCTTGCCATTCGGGACGATCCGAGCCCGCATTTGATCAACAATTGGGTTTTGTATTTGAACATATTTTGTTGTAAAAACATAAATTCCAAATAAATTTTAAAGTTATCGTTCTAAATATAAAAATTTGGGAGTTTATAATAGTCTTGGGTCGCAGTGGTCCACAGCGTCTAACCCAAAGGATAATCTAAATGTTCATTAGTTCTTTTATTAAAAAGTTCTACGCTCCAACTTTTTAAAAACATGGATTGAAGTGCGGCGGAACAAGTAAAGAACCAAAGGACTAATTCTAGGCAAAATATTTACAAATGTTCTTTTTTATAACTTGTAACCATTTTTCTTAACATTTGACTAGGTAGGTTATTAATTCGTGCTAATTTTTCAGTCATAACATAAATTGATTTAAAAACTAATGAGCTAGTTTGGTAATAAACGCCCGATACACACATAGTTTTTGCCACTTTAAAAAACTTGTAAAAAAATAGTTAAATCATTTAGTAAATCCAATCTGGTCGCGTTATCGAAAACGGACCTTATTTCATTAACAAGTGTATCATTAAAAGCGTTTAAAGTCTCACTGTTGTCGTAATTATGTTCAAACATCATAGCAAGTAGATTCCACGTTAGTATTATTCTATCATAGCAAGGTCCTAGGGGGTCTTCACCACATTTGTTTACGAAATACACTTCTATATTCATTTGTCGTTCGTTACTCGAACTATATATAGTTACTAATAAAACCCCTAAATTCATCCTTAAGACACACATATGTTCTAAATGCCGCTTGCACGGATAAATTTATAACAAGAGCAACACAACGGGAATGAAAAAAAAGGACCATTCTAAAACAGGTTTTATATAACGTAATTTTAACAAATCCTAGCTCGTAGTATTATTGATGCATTATCTAGTGAAATCGTTAAAACTTATCATGTTTGTTTCATCTAAATTATATTACAATTACAAAGTGTCCATTAAAATTTTCTTAATTAGATCCCGTATGAGGATAACCAAATAGTTTAAAAAGCAATGTGTCCGTTTTCATTATAACCAAGATTGGGAGTAAACCAAGAGCCGTAACGGCTTAAAATAAAGAATTTTACCGTAACCCGGTGGTAGCGGCCAAGTTAATCCGTAGTTCTATAGAAACACCATATTTACTAATCACAAAACAACCATCAATAATATCTTTTTTATCCGTTTCCCATAATTTTAAAAAGCTTCACTTCTAAGAGTAGAACTACTTACAATGTTGATACCGCGGTTTGTGAGCGCCTCCTTTTGATGATCTCCGTAAGCTTGACGTTAGAAGTGATGAATGGAAGCGCATGTTTGAATGACAAACTTCGTAAAATCTAAGTCGACACCGCATCTTATCAAATAGAAAAACTTACCATCGCCGCACCAATAGTACCATTGTGAAGTATCCATTTCGCTAACCGCAATTACAACCGGCTCTTATGATCGAGTGTAAGAGTCGCGGACCCGGGGGTTATAAAATTTTCATACATTCTTTCAACGCGCCTTTTCCATCACCCCATCGATCATAATAACACATATCGTAATTAGACCAAACATCGCATTTTCGTCGTAGTTGGTCTAATTCGCACCAACATCTTCATTTCAGATGTAATTTTCGACCATAGCTAGTAGAAGAAAACGGAGAGCATTAGTGGAAGCTTGTTTGTGAATGTGAGTTTCCTTATAGCGGTGAATTTGAGAAATTAGAGTATAAATCACGATTAGTAGAGAAAAAGAGACAGATTAGTAGTTTTTTGCAGATGTTTTTCAACCCAACCCATTACATGTATTTATATTACTAAGCCATGGCCCTGAAAATCAATCAATAAAACAAAAAAAAAACAAAAAAAAACGAGTATAAAACGGCTAGCACCGTAATGTTTTTTTTTTTTAAAAACTAAAACCGTTTTCTTTTTTTCAAAAATGTTAAAACGGCTAGTTTGAACTTTCTATGTTTGACAGCGATTTTTTTAACCGGTTAAAGACCGGTTTTTTTTTTAAAAAATAGAAACGGAATAGTTTGACTTCTATTTTGACCGGTTTTTTTAACCGGTTAAAACCGGTTTTTTTTTTTTAAAACTATTGACGGGTATAAAAAAATAATAATAAAATAAAATAAAAAAAAATCGAAAAAAAGTTCCTCGAAAGTATATCGTGTCACCCGTCTACTGAAAGATAAAAAAATACTCGTCGCGATGGTGTATTTTTTGTCGTGTGACGATTTACCGTTTGTAAGATATTTTATTTTTTAAAAAGAGGTGAAAAATGAGTTTTTTTATTTTTGATGAAAAATGAGTGGCCATAATTGCTTCATTAGGTCTATGACAAATGTTGGGTCTACATTGATCTTAACTCATGTTTTATAAGCTTACTTTTTGTGGCTTATTTTCAAACTTCTCGGCTTTTTATTATGACGTAAGGAACTTATATAAGCCGAAATTTTTTGAAATAAGTCACAAAAAGTGATCTTATGAAACATAAGCCCAAACTCAAATGAGTCATAAGCCGAAACAAACACCCCTAAGCATTAAGCGTTTTTTTAATTATGACTTACGAGTGAGATCAATAAAGATTAAAAAAACACAATAAACAGTTAAAAAGGAAAATGATAAAAGATTAAACAATATTTAGAATAAAAAAAATTAATAAACATGTATTAAAAGTTGTCATTTAATTGATTGGTCAAGTTGACTTTGTATACAATTGTCTTCTAATATTGTGTAACTGTGTAATTTTTTTTACTCGTGTGATACACCAACTGTTTAAGAGGATTGATATACTTCGAATAGGCAGTTAAAAGTGTAACTTTAAATGGTATTAAGAGGTATAATATGTATTCAAAATATACTCACATTTTAAGCACTTTAAGTTTCAAGAATGTATATACACTTATTTCGTGCTAATTGGTATGAATTTAATAAAAAACCAAACAACTTGTTTTCATATCATAACAGAAGTTCAGCAATACATAAACTCTTAAAATCCAAAACGATAGAAGAAGGCGTTGGCAAGTGGAAGCGTAAAACGCATATTTAGAAAAATCATCTATTGCTAACGATAATATCATCTGTTGTTAAAATAAAAGGTTACAAAGTTAGTAGTACCCCAGTTGCTTAGTGTAGAGGGCATCCAAGATGGTTATATGTAATAATTAAAAAATTATGTAGCAACACTATATAGAATGATCAGCAATCGTAAGTGTCTAAAATATTTGTAGGAGGTGGTCTGAGTCTATAAATAAATTTGCCATTTGTGTCACATCAAATTCAATTTTTTATAATTAACGTTTTTTTCTTATACACGCTCTAAACCCCATAACCCGTTCCGGCGGAATTGAGTATTGTTGTTATTGTTATGTTATACACCCTTCAAACATTTGCGCCTTAACATAATCCAAAACCCATCAAGTACCAGATAAGTATCTACTCTTCGGTTCTACCGATATGTGTCTGGGTGTTTGGTTCGGGACTAACAAACCAAACGTTGAAACCAAAGCCTGATAAAAAAAGTATGAAATGTTACATATAGTCTTTATTGCATCGGTCACATCTCCCTATAGGAGCTCGTGTATTCTATGTAAATTGTATCCTGAAGCTTAAAATTCTCACTATATTATGCCTTAGAGGTGACATGTGATGTAGGTATGGTTCTCAATAGACCTCAATACCCGCATTCACGATTCGTATATCCTAATGAAAGTAAACTAAAACAATTAGATCATCATCAAAAATTGCAGTTCATGAGATATGAAATCGATTTCTCAGACACGTTTGTTGCATCAATGCCCTCGTAAGATCCCTAATTAAACAAACAAATTTTGGTCAAATATATTAACCCAATACGCCAGAACTTTGCGTCTTTACATTTGGAAACTGAATGACCATTTTGCGCAATGAAAAGTTAAAATGTAGGCATCAATAGGAACAAAGCTTTAGAGTCAGCCATCACATATAACTTATTTTTCACATACATTGTTTTTGTTCCTTATTGTGTTGATATGTGATGGTTTCTTATCGTTTATTTTAAGTGAAGAAGCCTCGGGTATCAAGTATGAAGGGTCTAATGTTCAATTTCTAATACACAACATGAATGGTTTGATGTTCACCTCCTTACTAAGACTGCTAGTGTAGCTATTGCCTATATGATTTTTGTGTTTCTATTCCTTAAATTTGAACTTTGCTTCTCTGTTCTATTTTACAGAAGGAACTACATTTAATTGGAGATTAAGCAGATTTCCATTCACTAAACAATAACATTGTTTTTTTCCATGACATGTTGTTTTGATGATGATATGCAGTTTATTCTTATCAAAATAATGTTATTAAATGATATGGACCGATTAATCTGAACATGAGATAGAACAAGAAGGGGTAAGAAAGCAAGTTTTTATTCTCTAACTAAACACGTTCTCTAAAACTTGGAAACCCCTTTTTCCAACAAAACAAAAAATATAAATGAAAGAAACTACTTTCCAAATAAGCAAACGCAACCTAAACATTTCAGAAGAAAAAAACCGAGCTTGGACATTATTGGAGCCTCCATCAATACGTTTTGTCCTTTGTGTACATTTTGTCCTTTGTGTTCATTAAGCCTTCATAGTATATGCATTCCTTTTCGGAGGTCCCCATCAATTCCTTGTAGTAAGTATTTTCGACCATGCGCAAGTAAATGAAAACACACAGTCCAGTAACCAATATTATACCACACATTAAGGCCTCCCATTTTAGCTCCTTGAAGTGCCACATTGTGGTCCCAGCAAATCCTAAAATTACCCATACACAACATGAAACGAAATATTTGATCGCCCTTGAGTATTGGATCTGGTCAACTACTCTAGATAACTGTAATGTAAAGAACCCCAAGCTTATGTAAGCTAGCAAATAGTGTTGCACATTTTCCGACGTATCAAATAGCTTTGTTTTAGCGGTTACAATTCCAAAAATTCCTGCGCTTCCTATAATAAACATCCAACATGCGTCGATCACTTTGATCAAGTTCTCTTTGTAGATCTTGAATGCCTCTTTATGTTTCTTTAAAACGCATCTCGGGGTTCACCCGTGCAAAGCGACGGTTTATAGCGGCAAATAATTATACTTGCGAAATCGTGATTATGGTTTGACCATTGATGCAAAA
>BQNB010034259.1:13414-49099 GCA_026074375.1 Tanacetum coccineum
TAGTGAATACACCATTAACTCTTGATTGTGATTGGCTGGATTTTATTTTTACAAACGTAATAAAATAAATACTCTTAACCACCACCCTTAAGGTTGTCATTAGCAAAACCCCCTTTTTTACACTTCTTTGAAAGTAATGGGCGTTTTTTGCCCGTCACTTATTTTTGATGAGCTTTTGTGGGCTAAAGTGATAAGTGGAGAAAACTAAAAGAAAAAGATCATCTCTTGTTCAAATGAACATGATAGGTAATATTGTGTTTTATGAGATTGTACATTTTAAATTAAATAATTAAATGTACAATCACATAAAACACAATATTACCTTACCCAAAACTAAATGGGGGCGATCTAAGCGTATTCATAACTCGTGTTTTTTACCATCTTTCTGAGCTCTTTTCTTTCTTCAATCGATTAATCATTTTAATACTTTACAAAACACCAGTAAATCTGTCCCCAATACTAAAGACATTCATATTTCTCAGCATAGTTTTTAAAATCATCTTTCAAGCCATCAAGGTATCATTTATGTTTCTTTTAATTATATTATGTTTAGTTAGTTAAGTTAATCGATAGATAATGAGTAGTTCGGTGCCCGCGTGTTGCGGCGATGCTTTTTTTGACGTGTTTTTGTGTATGTCGTTTGTCGGAAATTTTGGATATTTTGTCATAACACATAAGCATGAAATTCATATTATGACATGTAAATGAGATTAAAAGCATTAAGCATAGGTAATAATAATGATGATGTATCTGATATGTCCTTATCTATGAAGCTTTTATTTCCTTTGATATTTTAAATGCGAAAAGATAAATATGTGCAGAAAATATGTACTCGTAATTGTTTAATTAAAGTATCGACAAATCAAATTTCCTAAGATAATAAGAACAAAGCTAACGTTAGTATACACATGAGTTGAGAACAATAAGTAGTGATACTTTGTACTAATAACTTTGCAATAGGATAACTAAAAAATTTCTTATTCACTTGACCTGGCTGTAGCTACCGTTGCCCCTATACCTACAGCTTAAAAACTTAACAAAACTCCCTATATTTGTCCATGACAATGAACAAATATATTATTGGTATTACTTTTTCTAAAGGGGTTTTTTAACGTTAAATCTATTTTGGTAAACATGATTAGTTGTACACCTTCACAACAACTACCCATTAGCTGCCGATGCTAAATAAAAATCGTCTAAGAGAAGACTTTTGTTGATAATGACTTCCAATTTTATCAGGTAACGACGTTATGAATCTTTATCAAGTACAGTAAATAATTCAAAAGCATCACCATTTTAAGCCGAGTTACATTAATTTTCTTGTTTTGAAAGACGTAATTAATGTGTAGGCCATTGGATATTTAATAATTTTAAATGGGTGAAAGCATCGACAAAATGACATGATACAATACCAGCAGTCCTCTAGCACAAATACGACACTTCCCTTTGTTTATAAAATGCCTACAAATACATATATACTTGCGAGTACGAAGACGCTGCCACAATCTCCCTAGAGATCCTAAAATTCTTCATGAAGATAAGTTGTTAATAACCATGATACAGTATTGGTTAGAGAGATGGAGAACTTCAAAGGGGGTTGGTTTGAAATGGTCTTTGCGACATTTGAAGTTGCCTCCTGATTAGATGTGATCAATCCTTTAAATGGGGCAAAGTCAATATTTTGTCCAAAAACTTCAACATTTTCTGGTAACTCAATGGAGTTTGTCAACTGTGGTGTCCCAGCGATGCCTTCATCAAACTTGATCTACATTCAAGCAATAATTAAGATTATTTGCTAGCTATCCATGATTCAGTCGTAGACGTGGTCAGGGGTGGGTAGGAAATGGGACATAAATGATCTCGGACAAAACTGATAAGTTTTTAGCTATGGGATGACACTCACTTCCAGATTCATCCACACCAAAACGACAATCCAAATAAGGTTAGAAGTCGTCCACGGTACATATGTAATGCATATACCTTCATAAACTTTTATATCAAAAAAGTTGGACTATTATTGTGATGATATACATATATATATATATACTTTCTCATCATATTTCAGTCATTAATTTATAAAGTTATACCCACAATGAGAGCAGTGAGGTTGTAAAATGAGTTTGATTACATAGCTTATATTTGTCAAAAAATTCTGACTGCAGAAAGGAGAGAGAAGACTTAACCTTGGCAAAAAAAACATTTTTCTGTGATATAGAACTTTTCAGATACAACTATACGCTAACCACTTTTAGCTGCACTTTTAGATGAGACATGACCTGTTAGACAGAAAACACCCACATGTACTGTGATACAAAAAAAATACCAACATACAAAACACTAAAACCATTACCAAGTATATCCTCCTATATCCTTGTGCAGGTATTTAGCAAACTCGTGTACCTAAGCTTATTCAGAATTCTGTATGTTTAGAGGGTTTGGTGTTTATCAATATACCATAATTCTGTATGTTTAGAGGGTCTTCATGGGAAATAAACATGATATGAAAAGCATCATATATGTCAACATATTTGTAATAGGACACGCATTCTGATGTCAAACGTATTAAAAGTTACAATACTATTCATGATTCCAAATACTTTTAACTTCAAAAATGTAATTTGTATTTCTCAAACAATATGGTATTCATGATTGTTCAGAGTTCAGTTGCAAAATGGGATCAAGGAGGGGTAAACCACAAAGGTGAAAGCCATATGACATTATAAGAAAAAAATGTTCAAATGGGTTAGTTTGGCTTAATAAAAAGTATAACAGATCGACGCGTTCCTTCATTACCCATTAGCAAACCTAGTTGACCCTCCCAATTTGCCACTAATAATTTAGTTGATTACCTTGGTAGAACTGCAAAAATGTCCAAGAGCCAATAAAAAGGATGCCAATTACAAGAAGAAGGATCAATCACAGTCGCCAAATTATCTATAGCCAAAAAGTCATATTGAAAAAGTCAATCTACCAAGAGAACAATCTCATGTACGTACCTGTTATACACAACAAAATCCCACCCAATGACATCAATCCTCCTTTTTGAGTCTTCTTTAGAAACTTACTCACCAAGAACATGAAGATCAAACCCAGATTATTTATAGATTTTTACATCAACAAACACAATTCTTTGACATCAAAGTTAATACTATCGTCTATATTTTCAAAATACTAACAAAATCACAAAACCCATTAAAAATAGTCAAACTTTTGTAACCATAACTCAATACCATATTTTGTAATTAAACAAATTGTTAGTCTCGTGTCATATTGGGCCATATGGGCTCTTAATATCTCTAAAAAAACTACTTTAGGCAAGCATTGATTTTCATTATTTAAACTCACCCACTTTCGTTTGACATGCCTGATGGTGCTCTTTGTAATTACATCTCCAATTAATACCAATAGAGTTTGTGATCAACACCATAAACAATCGAAACGATCCACCACACTTTGATTTTACCCCAACTTTGATATGTTTGTGCCTGGAATAGGGATTTGGTGGGAGGCCAGTGAAATTTTAGGGAGGGGGATGATGTTATGTTCAAGTCAACAACAAACCATGAGCGCCAAGATGAACAGGTGGCACTACAAAAGAAAGTGGGAAAATATACGGTTAGAAAGAGTAACCGTGTGAGGAAGTTACATATTAAGTTGAGAGAATAAATGGGCAAGTGGGAGAGAAGAACGATTGTGAAGAATTACAAATGTTATTCCTATTCTCCCTGACATCACTCTACTTCCTTTAATGAATTTACTTCTTTTCTGATTTAGCAAATCAAGTGTAACTTTCCCTTTTTAATTACATCGGACCTTGTAATCATCTTTTCTTTTCAGTAATCAATCCAAACCTGGTTCTTTGACTTGTGTAGTCATTACATTGGTGCTTTCATTCTCCTTATGGCAGAAAATACTCGTTTGAAAGACCTTGCTACCACCGTTGAACGCCTCTCCGAGAACAAAACACAAAGAGATGCCCGTGAAGCTGATCACGTAAACCATCTCCAGAATGTAGAGACATCTTTAGAGGCTATTCATCGTTCGATTGAAGCGTTGACCAGGAGCATTGAACGTCTTTCGGTGCCACACTCGGTTACCGGTGTCGGAGGTCCTGAAACAAGGCACCATCAACCCTTCAATGTTCGTCAAGTAAAGCTGGATTTTCCGCGCTTTGGTGGCTCGGATCCACTCAATTGGCTATTTCGCGCAGAGCAATTTTTCTCTTATTATGATACACCTGATGCCCAACGACTTACGATTGCATCTGTTCATTTTGAGGGCTCCGTTGTACCATGGTTTCAGATGCTTCAAAAGACACATCAGGTGCCTAATTGGGTTTCATTGGCTAAAGCAATTGAAGACCATTTTGGACCGTCCCAGTTCGATTCTCCTCGTGCACAACTTTTCAAACTCACTCAAACCACCTCTGCTGCTGAGTATTATCATCAGTTCACAGTACTCGCCAATCGTGTTGAGGGTTTAAGTGATGAGGCTCTAATGGATTGTTTTCTTAGCGGCTTAAAAGAACCGCTACGACGAGAGGTACTTGCCCAAACACCGACCTCACTACTCCGAGCAGGAAGTCTAGCCCGTTTGTTTGATGAAAAGAACTCAATGGGTTTCATCTCGAAAACCAACTCCACACTTTCGGGTTCATCTTTTAAAACTACGCCTGTTAATTCCAGTTTAACCTCTGTATCCCAAACTAAATTTTCATCACCATCGCCTTTACCACCCTTGTTGCCAAAACCCCAAATTAAGCCATTGCCTCATGTGAAAAAGTTATCTCCTGCTGAAATGCAATTGCGTCGGGAAAAAGGGCTTTGCTTTACATGTGACGAAAAGTATACGTGGAACCACAAATGCATCAACAAGCAATGTTTGGTTTTACTTACAACAGGTGATGAATTAGAAGAACCTTTTAAGCTTGATGATTATTTAAATGAGAAGACAGAGGAGGAACAAGTCGTTGATCACCATCTCAGCTTGAATGCATTCCATGGGTCACAAGGTCTCACAACTATTCGTTTCACAGGGACCGTAAATGGCACCACAGTTCAGGTGCTATTGGACGGTGGCAGTTCCGACAACTTCATACAACCCCGCATCGTTAAACATGCTCGCTTACCTCTCGAACCTTCAAAGATATTCAAAGTGATGGTTGGTAATGGTAATTTTCTTCAATCCGAAGGTCTAATTAATTCGGTCCCATTACAGATTCAAGGACATGTCGTGAAATTCCCTGCATATGCTTTACCCATTTCGGGTGCTGACATTATCCTTGGAGCTCCTTGGCTTGCCACTTTAGGGTCTCATATTGCCGATTATCGAACATCCACCATAAAATTCTACACGGGAAATCAATTTATCACATTGGTAGGTGACCCATCTTCGGTTCCAGCCGAAGCACAATTCCATCATTTCAAACGATTAACAGCTACGGATGCCATTGCTGAAGCTTACACTATTCATTGAAACCGACGCTTCTGGTTATGGAATTGGTGCCATTCTTTCGCAAGATGGGCATCCTATTTCATTTTTTTCAAAGAAGTTCTCTTCAAAAATGCAAAAAGCCTCCACTTATGTGCGTGAGCTCTATGCTATCACTGAAGCAATTGCCAAATTAGTCATTATCTATTTGGTCAATATTTTAGCATTTGTACAGTTCATAGGAGTTTACGACAAACTTACAAAATCAAACACTTCAGACACAGAACAGAGGGCATTTTTACCAAATTGTTAGGCTATAACTTCACAATTGAATACAAAGCTGGTAATTCCAACCTTGCCGCAGATGGGTTGTCTAGAAGTCTTCATATGGCGGTATCTACTAGTCACTCGAGCATGCTTTCTGATATTCGAGACAGTTTGGCGGCTTCACCATATGTGTCCTCCTTACTTCACCAAATCGAGAAGGATCCAGATGGTATCCTACCTTATTTCTTTAAGGATGGGCTGTTAATACTGGAAAAAGAGTGTTGCTGTAACTCGGAAACCCGATTAATAGCAAGTCCTTGGTGGAATTTAATCTTCACCCTCATTGGAGGTTTGCTGGTTTTTTGAGAACTTATGCTCGGGTAGCTACTTATTTCTTTTGGCCAGGTATGCGTCGCGTTATTCGTGAGTTTGTCCGTTCTTGCCAAATTTGCCAACGTGCAAAATCATGTCAACTCCAACCTGCTGGTTTGTTATCTCCATTGCCAATTCCTAATCAGGTGTGGGAAGATATAGCAATGGACTTTATCACGGGTCTCCCAAATTCTAAGGGCTATACTGTCATCAAAGGGTGGTGGTCGATCGTTTATCAAAATATGCACACTTTGCACCTCTTCGAGCTAACTATAATGCACCACAAGTGGCCGGACTTTTTGTTCAAAATGTTGTGAAACACCATGGCATACCACGCTCAATTGTTTCTGATCGAGACAAGGTTTTTACAAGTGCTTTTTGGTATCATTTATTCAAGTTGCAGGGTACAACCTTGATATCGTCTTCCGCATACACAACTATCAGATATGTCAA
Source organism: Tanacetum coccineum (assembly GCA_026074375.1). NCBI lineage: Eukaryota > Viridiplantae > Streptophyta > Magnoliopsida > Asterales > Asteraceae > Tanacetum > Tanacetum coccineum. The sequence continues at coordinate 19,937 of BQNB010034259.1, forward strand.
TCAGAAGCTTTAAACAAGTGCTTGGAGTTGTATCTACGATGCTTTGTTTTTGACAACCCACGAACCTCGATCACTTTTCTTCCTTGGGCAGAATTTTGGTACAACTCGGCTTTCCAGACTTTCATTGGCATGACCCATTTAAGGTGTTATATGGTCGTGAACCCTCCCCGTCCATACATTCTTCTCCGCTGCTATGGTTCTCCCCAATGTTGTGCACACTCAACTCCAAAGACGGGATGTTCTTTTATCTCAGCTCAAATCAACTCACTTCAGATGCTAGGCCAAATGGAAGAATTATGCTGCTCGGAAGCGACGTTGATTTGGATCTTGCTGTTGGCGATTTTGTGTTCGTTAAATTACAACCATATCGTCAACTATCATTAAAGCACCCTTATTTGATCTCTTTGTAATTCTTTTTCTAGCTTCTTGCTAGTTGGTTTTATAATAGTTGTCGTTCTAAAAAAAAAGTCTCGTGTCATATTGGTGGTCAAGTTAAGCCATACAAAGTCGATATTCATCCAAATCAATCAAGCTACATGGGCTCTTAATATCTCTAAAAAACTACTTTAGGTAAGCATTGATTTTCATTAGTCAAACTCACCCACTTTCGTTTGACATACCTGATGGTGCTCTTTGTAATTACATCTCCAATTAACACCAATAGAGTTTGTGATCAACACCATAAACAATCGAAACGATCCACCACACTTTGATTTTACCCCAACTTTGATATGTTTGTGCCTGGAATAGGGATTTGGTGGGAGGCCAGTGAAATTTTAGGGAGGGGGATGATGTTATGTTCAAGTCAACAACAAACCATGAGCGCCAAGATGAACAGGTGGCACTACAAAAGAAAGTGGGAAAATATACGGTTAGAAAGAGTAACCGTGTGAGGAAGTTACATATTAAGTTGAGAGAATAAATGGGCAAGTGGGAGAGAAGAACAGTTGTGAAGAATTACAAATGTTATTCCTATTCTCCCTGACATCACTCTACTTCCTTTTCTGAATTTACTTCTTTTCTGTTTTAGCAAATCAAGTGTAACTTTCCCTTTTGAATTACATCAGACCTTGTAATCATCTTTTCTTTTCAGTAATCAATCCAAACCTGGTTCTTTGACTTGTGTAGTCATTACATTGGTGCTTTCATTCTCCTTATGGCAGAAAATACTCGTTTGAAAGACCTTGCTACCACCGTTGAACGCCTCTCCGAGAACAACACACAAAGAGATGTCCGTGAAGCTGATCACGTAAACCGTCTCCAGAATGTAGAGACATCTTTAGAGGCTATTCATCGTTCGATTGAAGCGTTGACCAGGAGCATTGAACGTCTTTCGATGCCACACTCGGTTACCGGTATCGGAGGTCCTGAAACAAGGCATCATCAACCCTTCAATGTTCGTCAAGTAAAGCTGGATTTTCCGCGCTTTGGTGGCTCGGATCCACTCAATTGGCTATTTCGCGCAGAGCAATTTTTCTCTTATTATGATACACCTGATGCCCAACGACTTACGATTGCATCTGTTCATTTTGAGGGCTCCGTTGTACCATGGTTTCAGATGCTTCAAAAGACACATCAGGTGCCTAATTGGGTTTCATTGGCTAAAGCAATTGAAGAACATTTTGGACCGTCCCAGTTCGATTCTCCTCGTGCACAACTTTTCAAACTCACTCAAACCACCTCTGCTGCTGAGTATTATCATCAACATTCAGACACACTTCCATTGGACTTAGCGGTTGTGTTATCCAAGTTCTCATCAGTTTTTGAGTTGCCTATTGGGTTGCCTCCTTCTCGTTCTCATGATCACTCCATTGTCCTTACAGAGGGTGTTAATGCTATTAAGGTGCGTCCATATAGGTATCCAGTGAGTCAGAAGACTGAAATTGAGAAAATGGTTAATGACATGTTAAAGGAAGGTTTGATTCAACCTAGCAACAGTCCCTTCTCAGCCCCGGTTTTACTCGTTCGCAAAAAAGACGGTACATGGCGTTTTTGTACTGATTATCGTGCCTTAAATGCAGCCACTATTAAAGACTCGTTCCCAATACCAACAGTAGATGAGTTACTGGATGAACTGCACGGGTCTCAGTTTTTCTCCAAAATCGATTTACGTTCGGGGTATCATCAAATACTCATACGACCTGAAGATCGTTACAAAACGGCTTTTCGTACTCATCAGGGATTGTATGAATGGTTGGTCATGCCTTTCGGATTGTCAAACGCGCCTGCTACTTTTCAAGCGCTCATGAACGAGGTTTTTCGTCCCTATTTACGACAATTTGTCCTTGTTTTTTTTGATGATATCTTGGTATATAGTGCGAGTTGGGCTTTACATCTTGAGCACCTTACTACAGTTCTTGGTTGCTTGCACGATCATCGGTTATAAGCAAAGTTTTCCAAGTGTGCTTCTGGAGAACAACGTGTCGAGTATCTTGGGCACATAGTAACAGGAGCAGGAGTTGAAATGGACCCGCAAAAGGTGAACACTGTGAAAGACTGGCATATACCCGCCTCACTGTCACCACAACTATCGTAGCATTCCCTTGGGCTACAGGTACTATCGCCGTTTTATAAACATTATGCAACTATTGCTCACAGCCACTACCACTTACTTCGTAAGATAGTTTTCACTAGTACCGTCGATGCAGAATCGGCTTTTATGCCTAAACACGCACATCAATAACAGCCCGCAGTTTTGCGTTTGCCTGATTTTACAAAACCTATTTATGTTTTGAAAAACCGACGCTTCTGGTTATGGAATTGGTGCCATTCTTTCGCAAGATGGGCATCCTATTTCATTTTTTTCAAAGAAGTTCTCTTCAAAAATGCAAAAAGCCTCCACTTATGTGCGTGAGCTCTATGCTATCACTGAAGCAATTGCCAAATTTCGTCATTATCTATTTGGTCACTATTTTATCATTCGTACAGATCATAGGAGTTTACGACATCTTACGAATCAAACACTTCAGACACCAGAACAAGAGGCATTTTTACCCAAATTGTTAGGCTATAACTTCACAATTGAATACAAAGCTGGTAATTCCAACCTTGCCGCAGATGGGTTGTCTAGAAGTCTTCATATGGCGGTATCTACTAGTCACTCGAGCATGCTTTCTGATATTCGAGACAGTTTGGCGGCTTCACCATATGTGTCCTCCTTACTTCACCAAATCGAGAAGGATCCAGATGGTATCCTACCTTATTTCTTTAAGGATGGGCTGTTATACTGGAAAAGACGTGTTGTTGTACCTCCGGAAAACCCCGAATTAATAACAAAGCTCTTGGTGGAATTTCATTCTTCACCCATTGGAGGTCATGCTGGTTTTTTGAGAACTTATGCTCGGGTAGCTACTTATTTCTTTTGGCCAGGTATGCGTCGCGTTATTCGTGAGTTTGTCCGTTCTTGCCAAATTTGCCAACGTGCAAAATCATGTCAACTCCAACCTGCTGGTTTGTTATCTCCATTGCCAATTCCTAATCAGGTGTGGGAAGATATAGCAATGGACTTTATCACGGGTCTCCCAAATTCTAAGGGCTATACTGTCATCATGGTGGTGGTCGATCGTTTATCAAAATATGCACACTTTGCACCTCTTCGAGCTAACTATAATGCACCACAAGTGGCCGAAGTTTTTGTTCAAAATGTTGTGAAACACCATGGCATACCACGCTCAATTGTTTCTGATCGAGACAAGGTTTTTACAAGTGCTTTTTGGTCCCATTTATTCAAGTTGCAGGGTACAACCTTGAATATGTCTTCCGCATATCACCCACAATCAGATGGTCAATCAGAAGCTTTAAACAAGTGCTTGGAGTTGTATCTACGATGCTTTGTTTTTGACAACCCACGAACCTGGATCACTTTTCTTCCTTGGGCAGAATTTTGGTACAACTCGGCTTTCCAGACTTCCATTGGCATGACCCCCTTTAAGGTGTTATATGGTCGTGAACCTCCGTCCATCATTCCTTCCTCCGCTGCTATGGATACTCCCAATGATGTGCACGCTCAACTCCAAGCACGGGATGTTCTATTATCTCAGCTCAAAATCAACCTCACTCGAGCTCAGGCCAAAATGAAGAAATATGCTGATCGGAAGCGACGTGATTTGGATCTTGCTGTTGGCGATTTTGTGTTCGTTAAATTACAACCATATCGTCAACTATCATTAAAGCTGCAACGCAATCAGAAATTGGGAATGCGCTATTTTGGTCCATTCAAAATTCTGCAAAAGATTGGGCCGGTTGCATATAAGCTAGCATTACCTTCTAAATCGCGTATTCACCCGGTTTTTCATATCTCCTTCTTGAAACTATGTATTGGTGAACCTACTGACCAATATGTTCCGTTGCCACTGCTCTCCACTATGGAGGGGCCGTTATTACAACCCGCCAAGCTTCTTGATTCACGTAAAGTTCGAGTACAAAATGAATGGGTGTTACAGGTACTAGTCCAATGGGATGGAGCTAACACTACTACATGGGAATCTTGGGATAGTTTACAACAGGAGTACCCTAACTTAGACCTTGAGGATAAGGTTTGTTTCGAAGAGGGGATAAATGTTATGTTCCAGTCAACAACAGACCATGAGCGCCAAGATGAACAGGTGGCACTACAAAAGAAAGTGGGAAAATATACGGTTAGAAAGAGTAACCGTGTGAGGCAGTTACCTATTAAGTTGAGAGAATAAATGGGCAAGTAGGAGAGAAGAACGGTTGTGAAGAATTACAAATGTTATTCCTATTCTCCCTGACATCACTCTACTTCCTTTTCTGAATTTACTTCTTTTCTGTTTTAGCAAATCAAGTGTAACTTTCCCTTTTGAATTACATTAGACCTTGTAATCATCTTTTCTTTTCAGTAATCAATCCAAACCTGTTTCTTTGACTTGTGTAGTCATTACAGATGAAGATGGTTCTGGAGCCGGTGTTATCAATCTCATATAGCAATATCGACTTTGTATGAATATCATGGGCTGCAAACGCGGACCGTAAACTTGGGCTAAAATAAGCCCAGTCAATGGCTGATACTGAAACGACGTCGTCGTCATGACTATTAGTATCTTGTATAATTATATCTCCATTCTTTAGAAAGGACACTTGTCTGAGGAAGGTTGCTATTATGCCTGGAGGAAGGTTGCTGATTCTATCCATCCCACGATTTACTTGGCAGCAATTTAAGATAAACTCTGTTATATACACACACAAAAGATCGTTGGATTTCTAAATAAAGTTACGTAATCAACATCCTTGGAAGCTCATAAAAAGAACATAATATCTAATAAAATCAGGCAAGTTACGGGTCAGTCTTTGCAGAAAACAGGTGCGCCATGAGTCAGGGCAATCTGTTGCTTTTTCCAATGATTTTTTAAACTTTTGAAACATTTAAATACCACATATACTTATATACTTCCATCACAAAAATGTGGACATTTTTTTAGCAAGAAAATGTGGACATTCAAAAGCTATATTTCTACATGTATATTCACAATCATTCATTTGGGTAAAACAAACTCTACATATAACATTTGGAGGACTAGATTTTGATCCATATATGCTACTAATTCTAACCCATATATGCATTCTAACTATCATCCACATATACACAAAAAATGGTTTTGGACAGTCCCAAATGTAAGCTAACAATCTTTGTTGATTTTAGAAAGGAGATTGAAGAATGTTTTTGAGAGAAAACGTTTTTTGTGGTGAGTAAACTTTAGATGAACCAATATGAAGAATAGGAAGACCCTTACCGTTGCTAACATGAAGTGCGTCGTCACCATAATATGCCTCTGAATTGTCCATCGCTTCCAAATCAGGTGTCACATGACTATTTGCTCCTGAATGCCAATTTGCAGCGGCTGAAAAGTGACCGGAATTATGCCGGAAAAAAAGGGTTGTTTAGGGTTTTGGCTCTGATACCATATAAAACCTCAAAGGGTATATATTATTGTAATTGTAATTGTGATTTGTACATTAGATTGTATATGTATTTATACTAATGTCATGGCTTAGAGATTAAGCAACTAACACATAACCTAATGGGTACGGCCCGTCTAAATAATTGGACAGACCCATCTAATCTAGTTTGGTCTAACAATATCAATTATTAAATTAAAAATGAATAAAGGAGAGAGAAGGTGCTGCAAAGGTTGAGGAAAATGTTTAGGAGAGAGAAAAAGCTAATGTGGAGCTGATGTGACGAGGAAAAACTCCTCACGACACCCTACACCCTCCACCCTAATGAAAGTGCTTTATAGCACTAGCCTAACTAAAGGAGCAAAAACATGTATGCACTTCTTGAATTGAACTTAAGGTATGTTTGGCGACACGTAGCAGCAGCAGTAACAGTAGCAGTAGCAGTTAGCACGAGTAGTAAGCAGTAGCTGTTTGTTTTAAGAAAATGTTTGGTAACGTAGCTGTAAGCTGTAATTTAAAAGTGTAAAATTACGAAAAAAGACATATAACCAAATTAAAGATGAGGGCATAAATGTAATTTTATAACAAACTGCTTGAAGCAGTTCTGAAATGCTTCTTCAAAAAGCGTTTGAGATTGAAGCGGTTAGACAACATTCAAACGCTTGTTGAGGTGTTGTCAAACAAGCTTTTCATCGAAAATGCTTACCGCTTACTGCTCTTAAACGCTTGTTGTCAAACAGAGCCTTAATAGACTGGAAAATCTAGCATTTCAAATTTCAGAATCTAGTCACAAAGTGAGCCAAAAAATTTGTCACACGTGATCGGATCCGTCACTTGTCATATGCTTGTGTATAGGACTGGATAATGTTTAATCTACAAACTGAAATGGTATAAATATAAATGGATGTGGTTATCATAGATGTTACTGAAATGGTAAATCTATAAAATCTCACATTGTCCCATACAACAAATCATAATCGATCAATAACCAAATCTCAAGCACCCCTTATTCAAAATTTCGTTTAAATAAATAAATACATTCTTGTAATAAGAAAATAGACGCTTTCACAAATTTCTTTATCATATTCAATACTTGATTATGTTTACTGCAAGTTGTTAGCTTTTCGTTTTAGCTGCAAGTTATCAGTTGTTGTAGTAGCATTTTGTTTTAATAAAACATTAGGTAACAAATTAAAGTTGTAATTACAAAGTGGAAATATAGATACAATCATAAAAAGTTAAACTTAAAAGCTATTATTATCTCACATCGGTCAAATATAAGATTATTTGTTGATTTATAAGTCTAAGTGTCCCCAACTCTTAAATACAAGTTTCTACACTTGAACTTGTGAATCGGTACGAGCCTAGTATGTGATAGGTTTGTATCAATAAGTATCAGAGTTAGCCTTACCGAAGTTCCAACACTCAGAGTGGTGGCGTGGACCCAAAAAGAGGGGTACCGACATAGCCATGACCAACGTGCTCAGAGTGGTGGCCTATGGAGTGGTGACTTAGACCTAAAAAGATGGTGTCAACCGTGACCAACAAAGCCGTGACCAACTAGGACATTGTTCTTCAAAGCGTGAGGTATTGTTACGATCACACATCGACCAAGTATGAGATTGGTGTATGGTTTATAAGTCTCGGTGTCCCCTCCTCTTACAAGCTATCTTTTTGAATTAGTTTTACACATGGACTAAAAAACCGATACGAAACTAATATGAAATAGGTTCGTATCAAGTTCTTCCATTAACAACTTGTAAATACAAGAGAAAAGTGCAAATATGCTCCCTGTGGTTTGCAAAAATTGCAGATTTACTCCCCAACTTCACGAAAGTGCAGGTGACCTCCCCAGTTTGAAACTTTCATTGCACTCGTGCTCCCTGTCAGGGAGCACGAATGCAATGGGAATTGAAACTTCCATTGCACTTGTGCTCCCTGCCAGGGAGCATGAATGCGACACAAGTTTCGTTTTGGGAAGGCCGCCTGCACTTTCGTGAAGTTGGAGAGCAAATCTGCAAATTTGGGAAATCACAAGGAGCATATTTGCAGATTTCTCTAAATAAAAATTCAAAATCTTAAAATCTTAATGCCAAACAAATATACAATCAAAAAATTTAAACATTAAATGCTCTAAAACACTTGTTGTAGAACATAGCCATTAATCGTTGCAAATATATCTATACGTCGGATAACGCCGTTATATCGAGCCCAACGATGCAATCTAATGCCGCTTTACGGAAAAAAAATCTTATAACGTGACACCACCTAACGCTTGAATAATGAGAAATGTGGTCCAAAACTACATGTGGAAAGATGGTAACTCTGTTGGTCATTTCGATGCATATAGTACGACCTGGACCACATCACTTGTGACAAGACGACATAAATCAACTACACATCCATACGATTAAATTTCTTTTAGTAAATTTCTTATTCAAATTTGGGTTTTTCTAACTTGTGTCTTAGAGGCACAAGATAAGAAGTCATGGACCTATAGAAAAGTAAAAAAAAATACTCAGGGACTCACAAATTTCGTGGGTCTCTAAGTACTTTTTTGTACCTTTCTGTAAGACCATGTGTACTTTTTTATACTTTTATATCTTTTTATCTTGTGCCCCTGAGGCACAAGTTGGAAAAACCCTTCAAATTAAGTACGCCAGACAAACATGAAGTGGTCGATCACGCCACTGTCTCAAACAATTTATTATCCGGTTTCAATTTGTGTAGAGGTAATAAGTTTAAAACAAATTACCTAAGTGAACTATAGCATAAGTATTTTTACGAGAATGAACAAAAAATGTCATTGTTTACAAAAACATATCAGGGGCACTTTCAAATCATGCACGCCTCACTTTGCTTCTCGCCTTGCCTCTCCCTCTCGTCAGGCACACCCTAAAACGAGTATCTCGCCTGACTTTCCCTCTCGCCATAAATCAAGAGAACGCATTTATTTGTAGACTTTCATTCTCGCCACAAAATTAAGAGAATGCATTTATTGACGCTGTTCTTATTCTTGTAAATAAAAAAAGTGATACTACCTCCGCCTCAAAATTATTGTCCACTATTCTATTTTGGGTTGCCCCAAAATAATTATCCACTTTTTAAAATAGATAAAGAATTTAGTTTAAGTTTACCATATTACCCTCACTTAATGTTAGAGCCCTAGGTGTAGTAACTTGGCAACACCAAGTTTTTGCTGCCAGCTCTCAGCGCCACATCAGCATAACACCAACACCAACACCACTCCCCTAATCATAACACCAAATAACACCACTCACCTCTTTATTTTCATAAAACCCCCTAAACAATTATTTCATTCTTTTAACAAACTAACCATTTCATTCATAATTAAACATACAAATTACATAAAATAAAACACATTACGAATTAAAAAAAAAAACATTACGAATTAAAAAAAAAATACATTACGAAATAAAAAAAACATTACGAAATTAAAAAAAAACATTACGAAATTAAAAAAAAACATTACGAAATTGGCATTCAACGTATGCCATTTACTAGTCAACATATCCTTCGTACGGTTTTGAAAATTTTTCGAATTGAACTCGTTCAAAACCCGATACCAAAACGTCTCATTCGTTTGTGACCTTCCGCATTATTATTCTTCGAAAACGGTCACGTAACATGTTGCAACAATTCATTTCTTGACCGGTAGCCAACGGCCCGCTGCTACCGCTCTTATGGGCTCGACTTTCTAAAGGGCAAAAGATAAGAAGCCATGGACTTACAGAAAAGTAAAAAAAAAATACTCAGGGACTCACAAATTTCGTGAGTCTCTGAGTACTTTTTTGTACCTTTCTGTGAAACCATGTGTATTTTTTTGTATTTTTATACCTTTTTATCTTGTGCCCTTATGGCACAAGTTATAAAAACCCTCCAAATTAAGTACACCAGACAAACATGAAGTGGTCGATCACGCCACTGTCTCAAACAATTTATTATCCGGTTTCAATTTGTGTAGAGGTAATAAGTTTAAAACAAATTACCTAAGTGAACTATAGCATAAGTATTTTTACGAGAATGAACAAAAAATGTCATTGTTTACAAAAACATATCAGGGGCACTTTCAAATCATGCACGCCTCACTTTGCTTCTCGCCTTGCCTCTCCCTCTCGTCAGGCGCACCCTAAAACGAGTCTCTCGCCTGACTTTCCCTCTCGCCATAAATCAAGAGAATGCATTTATTTGTAGACTTTCATTCTCGCCACAAAATTAAGAGAATGCATTTATCGACGCTGTTCTTTTTTTTGTAAATAAAAAAAGTGATATTACCTCCGTCTCAAAATTATTGTCCACTATTCTATTTTGGGTTGCCCCAAAATAATTGTCCACTTCTTAAAATAGATAAAGAATTTAGTTTAAGTTTACCATATTACCCTCACTTAATGTTATTATTACAAACATTAAATAAGTTTTAAATTAATTAGATAAGGATAAAACTGTTATTCTGTTAAAAAGTAATAAAAAAAAGCAGTAATAAATACATTTTTCTTAAACTATGTGTTTTTTGTCTATGAACAATAATTGTGAGACGAAGGGGGTACAAGTGATAAAAAAATAGATATCATTAATGCAACAATAAGATAGAAAAGATACACCACATTTGTTTTAATTCTTCTTTACCCTTTTTTAAAAGTATAACATTTACTTGTTTACTATCTACTCATTTACCATTATTTAATATTTCCACTTAATACTTTTTGAGTTAATTACATGGTTCGTCCCTGTGGTTTAGGCCAAATCCCTGATCTCGTCCCTATTTCTTTTTTCTTGCATGAATCGTCCCTATCTCGAAACTATGTAACACCGTTCGTCCCTATCTCAAGAGATAGGGACGAACCATGTAATTAACTATGTAACACCATTCGTCCCTATCTCTTGAGATAGGGACGAACGGTGTTACATAGTTTCGAGATAGGGACGATTCATGCAAGAAAAAAAAATAAGGACGAGATCAGGGATTTGGCCTAAACCACAGGGACGAACCATGTAATTAACTCATACTTTTTTAAAAACTAACTCTTCACATTTATTATGTTTTAAATTAGCCAACAACCGTAGTTAGCAAGCAATAAATCAACATGTCTTAGTTTTGTCAAACATACAAGCCAACAATCAACAAAAAGGGGGAGGGGCGCTTGGGTTACTAAGGTATGCTTGGGTTATTGGTTTTTCTACTTTTTTTTTGTTTTTGAGTGAGGCACACAACATAAGGGGGAGCACTTGGTTGTTTAGAGTGCTCCTCTACAATTTATATAAAAAACTCAAGCGTTTGATTTTTGGTTTAGAGTGCCCGCGTTTGTCTTTATGTGAGGCGTACAAGAGAGAGGGAGCACTTTGTCGTTTAGAGTGCTCCTGAACATTTGATTTATAATTCTTATTTTTATGTGAGGCGCACTCGAAAGGAGGGAGCACTTGATTAGTGAGGCGCACTCGAAAGGAAGGTTCACTTGATTAGAAAGGCGCACTAGAAAGGAGGGAGCACTTGACCGTAAAGTGCTTTTTGGTTGTCTTTATGTGAGGCGCACAAGAGAAGCCGAAAGCACTTGGTCTTTTATAATGCTCCTAAACATTTGGTTTTAAAATTCTTTATTTTTATGTGAGGCGCACAAAAAAAAAGATGAGCACTTTGTCGTTTAAAGTGCTCCTTACATCAAACGGTTAGTTAAGCAAAAGTTTATGTTGGTAAATTTTTTGTGCTCCATCTCTTTTGGTAAACCACTGTCATAAAGTGTCCATATAAAAAAATTGTCATAAGTTTAAGCCTCGTGCTTTAGTTGGTGATAAAACACTTAAACACCATGTTAAAAAAGTCAATTATATATTTACCTAACTTAAACATCATAATGTCATTTTTATTTAAAACATGCTTCAAATATATTGTATATTATGTATTTAAAACTTTTGATTTAGATATATATGACATTTTAATATTTAAATTGGATGTATATGGAATTATAAAAAAAGAAAGAAATAGAAAGGTAACTATAGGTCAAATAAAAAGTGAAGATTTTAGGTAATACACGGAAATTAAGAATATGTTTAATCAAATGTTTCATGTTTCCCTATCACTATTCTATACCATCCATCTTATTTTAGAAAATCACATCATTGAGTGACATGTGTCACTTTTTAATTAAAAAATCACTTTTATTTTCAATTTGACATATCTTTTTATCTATTTATTTTTTTATGATTTAATTTCACCGTATTTTCTAAAATTTCGTGATCTTTAATTCAATATCCATTTTGATATATTTTTATAAATTTTTAGCTTTTCACATTTTTAAGTAGGTTTATTTTGAATTTTTTAACAACTTTAACTTTAATTTGAATACAAACTTGATTCGTAAAAGATATATACTTTTGGAGACAATGTTTGATGGGTAAGAGAGTGTGTGAGTCTTTATACAAGCGAGAATGATGTTAATATGATGTTGCGGGAAAGCTACGGAAACCCAAACAAACGAATTATCTAAGCGGGTAGGGAATTGCGGAGCGAGTTGGGTTAGCAATTTTTATCGCCGCCGCTATGCACGGGTATCCAACTAGTATAAAATATTAACCAAAGTGCCGCTATAAAATGATGAGATAAGCTATGTTACGTCCCGGGCTTGGTCATTGTTGCTGATAATAAAAGAATAACTACAAAATCCAATTTATCTTAACAAACAAATGGACACCAGTGCTACCGCTAGTGCGACCGTCTTAACCACAAAGCCATGCGACCGCAGCTCGCGGTTGGTGCTGCTGCCGTTACCATTCCAAGGCCACATAAACCCGATGCTTCAACTCGCAAATATACTTCACTCTAAAGGCTTTTCAATAACCATCCTCCATACTCGTTTCAACGCCCCTAATCCTACAAACTACCCTCACTTGAGTTTTTTACCTATTCCTGGTGTAGTAGACGAGAACACCTTGGTCTCTAGCATCGAAAGCGTTTTAGATTTTCTCGAATACCTTAACGACAAGTGTTTTAATCCGATTAAGGAGTGTTTGTCACGGTTAATGTTGGAAGATGAGGGAGTTACGTGTTTGATAACAGATGCTCAGTGGTCCTCCACTCAGAGTGTTGCGGACGAGTTGAAACTGCCTAGGATCGTTCATCGGACTAGTAGTGTCTCGTCTTTTCTTTTGTTTGCTGCCTTTCCGGTCATACGTGACATGGGTTATTTTCGACCGTTTTCCGATGAAGGTATCATGAATAATATTATGTCCGTTTAACCTAATATATTGATATATCGTATTATCGTGGGTACTGTACGTAATTGTTAGATAACACTACGGATATAACCAAAAAAGAGTTTACAACAGCAATTATCAAGTAAAGGTAATCATTTTCGTGTGTTTTGAAATGTACGAATTATATTAAGGTCATTTACCATAACAAAATTTTACTCTGTTTATCTAAATGATACTCATATAAGGCATGGAGAAACCACCGTGGTTTAGACCGTTTAGTAGTTAGGAACCTGAGTTTAAGGTACTATATATGTCTTAACCAAAAGTTTCATGTTGAAACTTTACTAGATGCAGATTTATATGTATTAGTAAAAGTATTCATTATTTTCAAATGATCATTCTGGTTCTTTATAATTTTCAATCGGATCCATTGAATATGAAATAAGGTGATCGATTAATTAAGTTGACGTGGAGACATAGACCACCAACCATATTGCATGGCTTATTCTAGTTTCAAACTAATTTGTCGGTTCCACTCTAAAATGCAGCAATGTTCCAAAAATCTGGGACTTTGGGAGTTGACTAGCAAATAGCAACAACGATTTGTGTTTCATTGTGAATTTTCATCTTACATTACTTTTGCTCCTTGGTTTGTATAACTTTTTGTTCGTTCAGGCCCATCTACATTAACGTTTTCTATGTAATGGTCATGCTCATGCATGTTATTAACCATGCAAACACGTTTTCTTGAATTTTTAACACTTGTAGAAAAATAAAGTCCTCCCTTATTCTTTCCTTATTAAAAAAGAAACCGTACTAGAAAACTAACACATCTTTACCATTATTCTGTTTCTCTTTTTTCATTGTATGCTAGCATTCTCTGTTCTCTCACAAAGTTATGATATATTCAACATTTGAATCTCAAGAATATTCTGGAACCTTACAAAACTGGTAGCAAAAAGATAGGCGTGTGGCAAACCTACGCTGGCTGCATTCGTGTCCGCAGGTCGCGCGGGCTCGCATGAGTTCAGTGGAACCGAACCCATCTTGGCCCAGAAATCCATTTTTTGCACAAAGCCCCACTCTAATACAAAGACATATAACATCTACATATGTTAAATGGTGTCCAAAGTTTGCAAAACATCATTTTGCAAAACCATATTTTTCCAACAATCCCAACCATATTGCATGGCTTATTCTAGTTTCAAACTAATTTGTCGGTTCCACTCTAAAATGCAGCAATGTTCCAAAAATCTGGGACTTTGGGAGTTGACTAGCAAATAGCAACAACGATTTGTGTTTCATTGTGAATTTTCATCTTACATTACTTTTGCTCCTTGGTTTGTACGTATAACTTTTTGTTCGTTCAGGCCCATCTACATTAACGTTTTCTATGTAATGGTCATGCTCATGCATGTTATTAACCATGCAAACACGTTTTCTTGAATTTTTAACACTTGTAGAAAAATAAAGTCCTCCCTTATTCTTTCCTTATTAAAAAAGAAACCGTACTAGAAAACTAACACATCTTTACCATTATTCTGTTTCTCTTTTTTCATTGTATGCTAGCATTCTCTGTTCTCTCACAAAGTTATGGGCATTTCTTTGCAGAAATTAAGTCAGAAGCGCTGGTTAAGGGGCTCGAGCCACTAAAGATTAAAGACTTGCCGAAGTTCCTCACTAGTGATCCCGAGGGTGCTTGCGAGTTGCTTGCACTCATGGTCCAAGGAACCAAGAAAGCGCGAGCAACAATATGGAACTCGTTCAACGAGCTCGAAGAACTCGAATTAGCTACCCTTAACAAAGAATTCCCTAATCAACATTTTCTGATAGGACCGTTTCACAAGTACTTTCATGCATCGTCGAGTAGCCTCCTAGCACAAGACCAAACATCCATCTCATGGTTAGACAAACACCCACACAATTCTGTATTATACGTTAGTTTTGGCAGTCTAGCCAACATAGAGGAATCCGAGTTCTTGGAAATTGCATGGGGTTTGGCTAATAGCAAGCAACCGTTTTTATGGGTGGTTAGACCAGGGTCCATAAAAGGGTCAGAGTGGGTTGAAACATTGCCTGATGGGTTCTTGGAGAGAATTGTAGAAGGGAGAGGGTATATTGTGAAATGGGCTCCGCAACAAGAGGTATTAGCACATACATCGACGGGTGGTTTCTGGACGCATAATGGATGGAACTCCACGCTCGAGAGCATTTGTGAGGGGGTTCCCATGATTTGTTCACCTTCTTTTGGTGATCAACCCCCAAATGCAAGATATGTAAGTGATGTGTGGAAGATTGGGATGGTATTGGAAAATGGGTTTGAAAGGGGAGAGATTGCAGGTGCAATAAAGACAGTAATGGTGGATAAAGAAGGAACAGAAATGAAAAATAGAGTCATGAATTTGAAGGCGAAAGTAGACAAATGCCTTAAGAAAGGTGGTTCCTCATGCTCATCACTTGAAGATTTGGTGGATTACATTTTGTCATTCAACTGATAAACTCTTAAAGTCTAAAACAATGAATGTTATTATAGTGATATAAATAAGAAAGTAATTACTAATTACCAGTAGTATTCAGAATGTAAAACATTGATGTGTTCAGTATTGTTCATGTATTTAAGTGTGGCTCTTTTTGAACAAAGAACAATTATCAAAAAACACAACCGAAAGAATGATAGATTGTCATTTTGTTTAGATCCAACCCACATATTTAACACTTAGGGTTACAAATGACCTTGTGCATACAATGTTATAAAACCAAACTATTCTAATGTTATGTTAGTTGGAAAATATACAAGAGAAAAAAATTACCGGTATTTCCATGTCAGTACAGTTAAATCTTTAAAGAACAGATAACAAAACTCTTCCATCGATCGTAGCATGTGTGCAGTTAAGATGCTCAAACATACTTTTGACTTGGTATAATTATATATATGACAAAACGTTATATTTACAAAGTAGACGAGAAGTTATATATGACAACAATGTCACAAGCCTTCAAGTCCTCCGATATTGCCCAAAAGTCTGAGGATCAAAATCCACAACCTTAGAAGCTCCAATCTTTGAATGAATCCCCCGACTCTTGGTGGCTAATAATCGGGCACTTCTTGTTTCACTAACCACGACATCACTTTTTGTATCACTAACCACAACATCACTTCTCGTATGATCACTAACCACAACATCACTAGCCATTTCTTGGTCAGGAATATTCTTTAAGTCACTAGGTGGCAAGAAACAGTCCATCGAAAGACCCTTTATGTTAAAATCCAACTCTTCAATTGACCAAGTCTCTTCCATTTTTGTTCGTGAATGGTTGTCTGACTTCTCACCGGACCTAAACAAAGAAACAGTTGTTCGGCCACCATGAGCGATATTGATACCTTCAACGGTTTGGTAATCTTGGATGTGCGATTCCATGGTTGTTTCCCAAAACACATTGTCACTTCCAAGGGCTTTGATTCTAATTAGATGTGAATCTTTAAGATGATGCAAAAGGCCTGTCTTTTGATTAAAATATCCCCAAATAGTGTGGTTGATAATTTCCACGTTGTTGCTACTTCTTTGTTTAAGAGACGTAGGCTCTGCTTCAAGCTTTAACACAAAGCAATCTTCTCCGTTGATGTTCTTTTCTCCGGTACAAATAGAGTTTGTGAACAAATTGGCTGTCGCTTTTGGATCAAGACCCTGGCATTGTTTAAAAAAAGTATCAGCTTCAAGTTTTAACGGTACAAGATTCACACTACATGTACTCGATCAGGATATTTGTTATAGAAAGCGATGTGAGTTTAAGTCTCGTTTGAGACGAGATTATGTATAGTTCTCTATTACCCTGTTAAAAACGTGAATGAATGTAAACAAATGCAATATTAAATGTAGTAGTATACATGTTGTAAATGGAAAATGGATGGCACATCGGTTTGTAAGGTGATGTAAACATGTACCCAAAGTTGTTCAAAGTCAAATTATACCAACCTGATTTCATTTTAGTTTGGTGCATCACCCACACCCAATTTCGATGGTAGATATCACCCAATTAAACAACTTTTGCTTCACTTTAAAAATAATCAAACTAAATTTATAAGCATTGTACACCTTTGACTTGCTACGTATCTTTTAACAAAATGTTTCCAAGTTAATCCTTATTATTACGTATATCAAATTATTATTAAGACAATATAACACACATATGACGATTCTTAGATACTAAATATGTCCTAATACCTCATGTAAGCCATTAAATTGTTACACATAGCTAGATTAGTATAAAGTGTTATAGTCTACATGCGTGATCGTAAATCTATTTTATTTAAGTTGTAATCAAAATACAAGATATTACCTGTAGAGAACGACGAAGAGGTCTAGGGGGTCCACGGGACGCGTGTGAATTGTGCCATGGAGTCTGTCTCCACGCCACCTTCCCATCGCTCCCCGCACTGATCTTGCAACCAGAAACTACTAATTCTAAAGACCAAAGGTCCGGCCTCTTTTGCCACAACACAAAACCACCCATTTCGCCACAACCATTTTTCACACTTTTGATCTTCATGACACTGCCACCAAGATTCAAACCGTTACAATTCGTGTTTATTCCATCTCCTGCTATAAATTCTGAAGCCACCATCTTCACCTTGCCTATCGCAAACATACTGTCAACTGAATTCAAAGCTCTTTCTCCTCCTGTTGCCGCTATGTATTGTTGTACAATATACTTAGCCATTGATGCTTCCTACAAACAATATTGTACAATCCCTTAAGTTTACAAACTAGTGTGTAGTATATTTTTATTAAAACTGATAATTTATTGATCATTTGTGTTTTGATATAGTACAACTCCAGACTCATTATTCAAACGGCCTAGAAGATAGGCCGTTTATATTAAGCATCAGTATGCAGTTGTTTAATACAGTTGCTTAATACAAACGGCCTATATTATTATTACTATTAATTATAAGAAAAAAACATGCGCATCTTTACTAAAATGAAATCTTACCATGTTTTTATCATTGATGTTTGTGTTGACTGCGTTGGGGTGCCCAGGAGAGATAGGAAGAGGTATAAGGGGAGCTCCAACGACGCCTAGCAAGAGCTGAATTTCGGCATTCCTCCCATTATATTCAGTCGAATGAGGCTTCATGGTTCGCCATGGCAACGCGTCGTTTCCTGCGGTAAAACTTTCCTCCGGTATAGGTACTTCGAGCACCGTATCGAGAGCATCTTCATGGTCCAAATTTGGACACAAGGTCCTCATAGTTTTAGAGGGAGGATTTAGGAAGGTGGAGAGAAAGAGGTGTTAACTATTTGAGTTTTGAAAAAGAAATTTATGCCAATATTAAATGGTGTGAGTGACTTTGCTGTAAGGTGAGGGGGCACAAAGAATTGAAAATGAAATTATAACTGACGAATGTCGACTGTTTTCCTACTCTTGGTCATGTGTCGTGTCCGCACGCTCATATATGGGGATCCCTTCTTAAGAAATTAAATTTTAAGATTACAAATATCTGTGGTGATATCTATCATAGCGTCAAAAGTGAATGACAATAATTTGCTTGAAGACCGTAAAGAAACTTGTACACTTTTATTAAAATAAAATCAGATTATAATTAATAAATAATTAACAGAAAATAAAACAGACAAAATGAGATAGAAGCAAAAGACAAACACTAACAAACTGCCTGGAATATCACCTTTCTAGATGTGTACTTCATAAGTTGGATATCAATAATACTTATTGATTTGATGTGTGTCAAAGTTATGGAATTAGGGCCTCTATTTATACACTATAGAGTCCTCACAAGTTTACTCATCCCACCAATGTGGGATAGAAAATAAACATAAATTCATCTTTAAGCATGATACCGAATGCCTAACTTTGAGACGCGATATCTCATTCACATCAACTCCATTTTGGACACATAAAAGTTCATTGTGAAGCTCTCTACAAAGAGAACGCAAACTTACAAACTATTACTTATATATATGACACATACATATAAATAATTATGTCCAAAGTTGATCAAAAATCATTTTGCCAACCAGATTTTCCAACAATCCCCCACGTGAATAGAGATCGGTCAAATACATAAATGTTTCAATGAAATTCCAACGGTTGAGTCTTGCATAGGATAGGTAGGTGTGACCCTTTGAACCTTCCCTTGTGAGATGCACTTAGTCTTTTAGATCTGAGTAGACGCGGTGTCCTTGAACTCAGCCTCTGTTTACGTAGACGACAATACACACTCACACAAGACTCTCCCTGACATTGTCAAGTCCCCATAGTCATGTTCATTACGGTCCTAAACATTAGCATGGTTCTGCAAGAGCTCTTAGGAATTGCGCCCCCTATATTTCCCTTCGAAGCGACCCCACTTCTCTCTCACATAGGTGATTTCATCATGAATCATTAAAAACATATGTTTTGTGATTTTATCTTGAATCGCTATGCTTTGTGATTTCATCCTGAATCATTAAAGCCATATGTTTAATCTCTCAACAAGTCACATTTGTTATAGGAATGGACTAGGATGTTACAATTTCAAGTAACACCCCATATTGACGTGACTTCCCCCACATTTCTATGATTAGGTTGTCCTATTGAACTCAGATCTTGGGATCTCCAGTCAACTGGGTTAGGTTTTCCTTCATAGAAACTCATTCCTTTAAGGGATTTAGTCACATTCCTTTAGACGACTCTCTAACTAACTCTCTGCTTAAGCCTTTCGTAAGTGGATCCGCGATGTTATCCATTGACTTTACGTAGTCAATCGTGATAACTCTATCTGAGAGTAGTTGTCGCACCAATCACCGTCTATGATGAATATGCCTCGACTTACCGTTTTACATTGTGATATGAGTTCTGTCAAAATTCAATTGACTATCACACTTTATAAACATGGCCGTTACCGGTTTACACCATCTTGGTATGTCCTTTACGAATTAACGAATATCACGACTATTTATAAAATTTATCTTAAATGATTTATTCAATTTTCATCATTAAGATTTAGCATATAAGCGTTTGTCTAAAATACTTGCAGATTTATAAGACATCAGCTTTCCACCTTAGCGTAATGTTATATACGTCTAGTGGATCATAGATTCTTTTATGTAAGAATCCAATTTGCATTACTCACATTTGATAGCAGTCGGATATCTTCCATAATGCAATTTCATAAGTATCATCGTACTTGTGTAATACTATTCAAATGAACATCACTTGAATTACTGGTTTACTTGACCAGGTTATAAATTCAAGTCACACATGCCATTACACACATAAGATGCCCAATATTCTTTGAGTATTCAAAATGGGCAACACCTTTAGATTAAAAGATGTCATTGAATTCTAGCTAGGCCGGAATCCCCCACATTGAACCTCTCAAGAATATTGTCCTTATAATGTTTTTGACTTCAAAACAAATCCATATTGGTTCACATGACCTTAGTTCCAAGAACCATATTTAACAACTAATGAAGTTCATGTCAATCTTGACTCCAACATATCATTAGTGAATTTGTTTATCTTCTTATCACTTCTAGTGATAATTATACCATCTATGTATAAACACAGGAGTACATATATACCATCGATCACAAATACATCCATTAATTTCAAATCCACATTCTTACATGATATGGTGAACATTGATGTCCTTGTTTGGAAGCTTTCCTTAAGCCATATAATGACTTAACAAGCCTACAAACTTTGCTCTCTAGTCTAGAAGTCATGAAACCCTCAGGTTGGTTCATGTATAGTACTTTTTCTAAATCCCCGTTTAGAAATGTCATTTTCACATCCATTTGATGAACTTCCCAATTTCTTAATGCGGCAATAGCAAGTATCATCTTAATTGGGGTTATTCGCGTAGAATAAGTATCAAAGTAATACAGACCTTCTTGTTGTCTAAATCCTTTGATTGCCAATCTTGCTTTGTACTTGTCAATGGTGCCATCGGCTTTCATCTTCTTCTTGAAGATCCATTTATAGCCTAGTGGTTTACAACCCGAAAGTAAACCCACGAGCTCCCAAGCATGTTTTTGTAAAATAGAATCTATTTCACTTATAATGGCTTCTTCCCTTGAGCCATTCCGAGGAAGTTACCGCTTCTCGATAAGAAGTAGGTTCATTTTCAACCATAAAAGAAACAAAATCGGGTCCAAACAATTTCTCGGTTCTTGCCCTTTTGCATCTTCTAGGTTCAACCTCTTCTTCCTTGGGTTGATCTTGTCTCTCATCTTGGAGATCATTATCATCCCGTTGTCTCTTATCTTGGACAACTTCGTCATCTATTCTAGATGATCTTCCAATTTCCTTCGTTAACATGGAAATATACTTTCAAAGAAGGAAGCACTTCTTTATTCCATTATTGTATCCTTATGTAGATCAACATACACAAAGAAACCATAAGCACTACTGTTATGAGCATATACTAAGAATATGCAATTCACAGTTTCAGGTCAAATCTTTTGAACCTTGGGGTTCAATACGGATATCTTAGCTAGATATCCCCCCACATTTGTAAATACTTATAAGATAGTCTTCTTCTCATCCATAGTTCATAAGAACTATCTTATTTTCTTTACAAGGGATCTTATCTAAAAGATAAGTAGCCGATACAATCGCTTTCCCCCACATGCCATGGCATAAACCAGGACTTAAGAACATGGCATTAACCATATTTTCTAAGGCACGTTCTTTTCTTTTAACAATTCTCTTGTTGGAGTATCAAGAGTAATAAATTTGTGTCTTATTCTAAGTTTAGAACATAAATTTAGAAATAGAAACACATATTCACATCCGATATGACTTCGAGCCATCTTATTTTCGATAATAAGTTGATGCTCAACTTATTTATATAGAATAATCTTGTCTATATCCTTACTCTCAAGTAAGTATAAATAGCAATATTTTGTACCACCATCAACACATATGATGAAGTACTCGCTATTCGCTACCTTAGTAGGTATCAATTCCAAATCACATAAAACCATGTGAATCATATCAAGTGGTTCGGTTATTTCCGTTTAACCGAGAGAAAAGACAATCTTGTCAATTTGGCTTCAACACAAGTTTTAATTCTGTAATCCGTGTCAATACAAAAAAGAGTATCCAATTTGGTTTAATTAGACAACATATTGAGTTAAAAATTAAAACATGTCCGAGTCAATTATGTCATACATTTAAACAATCAAATAAACTGAATTCATACTCATTTTACTGAAATGACCATTAAAAAATACATCCAGCTTAAAAAATTTTAAAGGCGTAACCCGTACAGACTCAATTATGTTATTTGTTAACTCAATTTTTATTTGATTCAAACACAAAATAAAAGCAAAATTTCATTAAGTAACCATCCGGACACAAGATTCCTACGAATATCCGGCGCGTACAGCGCGTTGGTTAACGTAGACTCTTTTCCAATCGGAATCACATCTCCTTTTCTCCTGAAATTAGCAGTTGGAGAGGCCCAAAATTCGTTCTCTCCATTCTCAACTGCATTGAAAGAGTTAATCAAACTCTTAACACCATATACATGACATGATACCAAAGTGTTAATCCACCATTATCCAAGGTTGGATTCCCTCATGGCCTTAGTTTTCATGTCATTCAGACCATATAACGCATAGTTATGACATATAAGGTTTCTGAATGCTTCAAAGCATCTACCGTACACGTAACTCGAGTATCGGTCTCCTTTTTAACAAGTTCGAGAGCAGATCATTTGATGTCACTCGTGACATTCCAAATGTTAATATGAGGTCCCATGAATAGTTTGAAACTAATTTTGGTACTATTAATAACATGCTTAATCACAAGTGTTTCTTAACAAAACGATTTTAATTCATCTTTTGTTTAAAACACTAATGTTTTGTAAGATCCGTTATACAAAACCGTTTTAAAAGAAGTCTATCGATTAAAACAATTAAACAATATCACCTATTACATAATGTTTCAACAAAAACATATATGTAATATGATGTTGTCAATTTTCATTAAAAATATCTTAATATATCTATTTTACATGAGACAACTCTTTTACACCCAATTGGTTTTTTTTCCCTCAAAGTATCACTTACTGGTACTAGACCTACTCAGTGACGGAAGTTTGTAGGGACCAGGGGGGGCTGTGGCCCTCCCAAATTTTTTGTCATTATGTACAAAATTTACCTTTTTACTAATAGTTATAGTTAATTTCTAGACCAAATGTTGAGGAAAAGTACATATTGGCCCCCCTATAATAAATACCTTATATAATAGCCCCTCCAACAAAAGTGTTCAAGTTCCGTCCCTGGACCTACTGATCATCAACTAGCTAGTAATGTCTTTATCTAGTTAAACTTTGGACGCTTAGGGTGCAACATATGTTATACTGTTCCACTTACTTTACAACACTTGCAATGCTTTTCTACAAACCCATTTTCCCTATTTAGACTACTCTTATTTTAGTTAATGCTAAGTATTATAGATAGTTAGTTACCAAATATTATTTTAGTTACCAAATATTATTTGTTAATATACGTGTTTAACTAATAACTACCAAATTATTGGTGCCCGTTAATGCACACAATAAAATATGTGCATTATATATGTCTTTAACATTAGTTTACTCCTTAGTAGCTACTTAATCAAATATTTGGGTGGGTGCATGCTATACACTTATACATATACAATAAATAATTGTTGCGTTTTAATGTCCTAAAATAATAACTAACCTATACTTTTGTTTAATGGAACTATTTCCATTAATTTAGTAAACAATCTTAATCACAATAATTAGTCGGTAATTAGGAATCGCCGGCGACAACATAATAAAAATGGTGAAGCGGCCATCGACACTTAGCTTGCATGTTAAATGTGTGGAGTTTTGCACCGGATATATATTTGGCGGTTTGTAGATTATAGTGGTGACACATGTTGAAGTTGGAAATTGAATTCATTATTTTGCTTTAACATAAATCATGTTATGCGCGTTCTATCTTTTATTAGATTTTTGTGGACCAAAGTCAATAAATACATGACTACTTCTCTGCTTATGTTTATTTAACAAGCAAGATTAATCGCGCGTTGCTGCGGGTGTTAATTTTTCGCGCGTTTTGTGGGGCATTAATTATTTTTTTTTGTTTATTTTTTCAGTCTCATGTTTAATAGTTTGTTTTTGTTTTTATGTAAAATGACAATCGCGCGTTTTTTTTAAAAAAAAAATTCTTATTCATTTTAAGCACTGTAGCAGTGCCAAAACGACGTAGTTTTATTTATGAAATGTGTTATTTATTTATTTTTATTTGTTTTTTCGCGCGTTTTTTTATGTTTAATAGTGTAAGTTTATTTTTTCCTGCACGTTCGAGTTTATTTTGTCGGTCTCATATTTAATAGTGCGGGTTTACTTTTTCGGTATAGTCAATTCGGAAATGTTACCGCGAGTACTTTTTTCTAATTGGGCTGGCCCAAATTTTTGGGCCTGTTTAAGTCAATTCAGAAATGTTACCGCGGATATTTTTTTATCTGAATGCGTCGGTACTTTTGTAACATTTTTTTCCTCCCTATTTTGTGCCGATAAATTTAAAAAAAAAACTAATTAGGCAGGTCAAAAACGGCGTCGTTTAAATCATATTTAATAGTGCGGGTTTACTTTTTCAGTATAGTCAATTCGGAAATGTTCGGAAATGTTACCGCGGATATTTTTTTATCTGAATGCGTCGGTACTTTTGTAACATTTTTTTCCTCCCTATTTTGTGCCGACAAATTTAAAAAAAAAACTAATTGGGCCGGCCCAAATTTTTGGGCTAAATTTTTTGGGGACGTAGTTTTACTTGTGAAATGTGTTATTTACGAGGGGGTAATTACCCCGCGCGTTGCCGCGGGAGTTAAGTTTTTTGCATTGTTGTTGTGCAAGTTTCGGTTTGGTAAATATCAATACTGGTCTCATTTTATTTGTGGTTCAGAAGCATTTTTGTCCTATATGTAAAAAAGTTGCGAAAAAAAGAAACTTGAGGGGCCTTTTTTATTATTTTTTTTAAAATTTATGTAAAAAAATCGTAAACAGTTAAAAGTTGAGGGTCCGTTTTGTAACTTTTTTTTTACTTTGGGCCAAATTTTGGGCTAGTTTTTGAGCCGGTACTGTAGCACTGTAGCAAGCACTGTAGCTGCTACAGTGCCACCGACCATTTGTGAAATGTATTATAGAGTAATTTATTTTTATTTGTTTTTTCGTTCGTTTTTTTATGTTTAATAGTGTAAGTTTATTTTTTTCTGCACGTTACTGCGGGGCGCTAATTTTTCGCGCGTTGTTGCGTGTCATTAATTCTTTTTTTTCCTTTAACTTTGTGCGAGTTTATTTTGTCGGTCTCATATTTAATAGTGCGGGTTTACTTTTACAGTATAGTCAATTCGGAAATGTTACCGCGGGTATTTTTTATAATTGGGCCTGTTTAAGTCAATTCGGAAATGTTACCGCGGATATTTTTTTTATCTGAATGCGTCGGTACTTTTGTAACATTTTTTTCCTCCCTATTTTGTGCCGACAAATTTTAAAAAAAAAAAAACTAATTGGGCCGGCCCAAATTTTTGGGCTAAATTTTTTGGGCTTTTTTGGCCCAGCACTGTAGCAGTGCTACAGTGCTTAAAATGAATAGTGCACAGGTCAAAAACGGCGTCGTTTAACTTCTGTAATGTGTAAGATAGTAATGAAACATAGTAGATAAAAGTTTCAGGCCGTAGTGGACCAAACTCACCGAGTGAGTTGCGGTCGAACACACTCATTCGTGAGTTATGATCAAAACGTTTTGTAGGTAATTCAAAGACGAAACAAACAAATAAAGATGACAAACGAAGCGAAAGCTTTATTTAAATATCAAACCAAATTCAAAGGTACTAATACAAAATTCCAATTCAAAATGTACAAAGAAAACTAAACATATCAATCCATATTTATAGGCTAAACTAACCGTCATAGGATAGTTTCTAAATTCCAAACAAACTTGGTGGACAAGTCACATAAATTACCAAAAACAAATATATATCCAAATTCCAAATTTACGAAGCAAACCTTAAAGTTTAAGTCACTTTCTAACAATCTCCATCGTGACTTGAACACCTTTACATGTTCCAAACCAAATTCCAATTTTCAATTTCCAAACGCTAGAAATACTAGCCTAATTTAAAACGAACGACCGATTCTCAAAAGCAATCCCAGACAAAATCGATCCAAAGCAATTGCCGATGACTTTAAAACGAACAATCAAACGTTGACCTACAAATGCGAACACGGTCAACCAAACAAACAATTCGGCTCAAACGATCTTCAACAAAAACAATCAAATTCAGTCGACCAACTTCAAAAGCCCGACGAACGAAGATCCAAATTTTCAAACTAACAAATTCCCAAACGATCGAACAAACTTCAAACGACATGATATAATCAAGTCTTCAAACACCAAATCAATCTTCAAATTCCAAAACCAAATTCAAATTCTAATGACCCACTTATTTGATAAGTATTACGGTCCAACTTCAAACTTATTATCCGTATCAAACAAATTCAAGCTAATAAATAACTTGACGAACGAGCCTTAATAATTCAAATGCTCCAAATACGATACGAAAATAATTCTAATGACCGACTTATATAATAAAGATTACGGTCCAAATTTCCAATTCAAATTCAAATACCAAAACAAAACAAATCCAAAGTAACAAATCTTTAATCGATCGATTAACAAAAATCTAATTACGGCTCAAATTCCAAAATCCAAATAGCCAATCATGTTCGATAAAAGTAATTCCTAGAAAGCAAATTTAAATGTAAGCCCATTGCTAACAAATAACCGAACTGGCCAAACATAAACAAAGTCCCAATACCAATTCTTAGCGCAAGAACCAAAGAAGTCTAAAGCCAATACAAATTCTTCTGGTCCAAAACACAAATACAAAACAAAGCAATTAATGAATCTTCAAAACTGACGAATGAACCTATACGATAACCTGCTGAGGTCGACTCTTCAAAGCAAAACCAAAACGAACCATTTTTTTCTTTTTCTTTTTCTTCATGGCAAAAAAAACTTGGCTCTGATACCACTTGTTGGTAATTCAAAGACGAAATAAACAAACAAAGATGACAAACGAAGCGAAAACTTTATTCAAATACCAAACCAAATTCAAAAGTACCAATACAAAATTGCAATTCAAAAGATACAAAGAAAACTAAACCTACCAATCAATATTTATAGGTTAAACTAACCGTCATAGGATAGTTTCCAAATTTCAATCAAACTTGGTGGACAAGTCACACAAATTACCAAAAACAAATATCTATCCAAATTCCATATTTGGATAGATATTTGTTTTTAAATATAGGCGCAGTGCTAACAAACAACCTAACTAGCCAAACATAAACAAAGTCCCAATACCAATTCTTAACACAAGAACCAAAGAAGTCTAAAGTCCAATACCAATTCTGATCCAAAAAAACAAATACAAAACAAAGCAATTAATGAATCTTCAAAACTAACGAATGAACCTATACGATAACCTGCTAAAGTCGACTCTTCAAACGAACTCTTTTTTCTTTTTCTTCTTCTTCATGATTAAACCAACCTTAAAGTTTAAGTCACTTTCTAACATGTTTTGTATGGTGAGTTACACATCATCGTGATTTGAGGATAAAACAAAGAAAGTAGCCGTTGGATATTTATAAAAAAAATAAAAAAACTCCATTACCTCATTTTTTACTTATAAATCCCTATAAACTTCACCATTTTTACACACATCTTCTCATATTCTTACTCAAACAACATGTAATTCATTCTTCATTATCGAAATGAATTCCTATACTTTATGTTCCCCGACTCAGAAGAAGGTATTGAAGTTGTTAGCGCTAGGGTGAATTTTCTTAAAAGAGCGATGTTATTTATTAGGAATAGATAACAAGCAAATCGACCGACGAGAAACCCCGTATATCAAGATCGTTATGGTGCTCATGACCGTTTAGCGAGAATTCGATGTAGAATGCATATAAATTCCGAAAGACATTCCGAATGGCTCGCCCCTTTTTCAACTGGATAGCTGATGAGGTAACTAATCATTCTTTATTCTTTCATGATAATAGTGATTGACTGTACCAAAAAAAAGGCATTTCCCTATTGTTAAAGTGCACCTCTGCAATTCGTCAATTGGCATACAACATTAATCTTGATTTTCTAGATGAATATATTCAAATGAGTGAGAG
Source organism: Tanacetum coccineum (assembly GCA_026074375.1). Classification (NCBI taxonomy): domain Eukaryota; kingdom Viridiplantae; phylum Streptophyta; class Magnoliopsida; order Asterales; family Asteraceae; genus Tanacetum; species Tanacetum coccineum. The sequence goes on from BQNB010034259.1 coordinate 48,288, forward strand.
AAGTTCACGTCTATCTCTTGATCATTTTTGTAGTTCTGTTATGGAAATTTTTGAACCTGGGTATTTGAGAAAACCCACAGTGACTGATGTTGTAAAACTTTATCGGCATCACAAAAAAAGAACGGGTTTTCGGGAATGTTAAGAAACCTTGATTGTATGGATTAGGAGTGGTTTGGTTGTCCGTACGCCTTTAAAGGGCACAATGTTAGACGTGGTTGATGCGGTCGTCGTAAGACTTCACAAGAAGTTTTACAATCCTCTATGCAGTGTACCTAATCGTGGCAGTATAGCATAGGCAAGACTCGGGGGTTGTTATCGTTCTCTAGGGGAATAGCACGAAGGCCGGATCGAATGTTCACTAAGGTCTAATGGTTGAAGGAAGATTATTTTTAAGTTTTTATATTTTATGAAAGCAAGTAAATTATTGTTTTAGAAAGGTTTTGGTTTTAAGCCAATTAAACTAATAAACTAAATAACAATTATACAACGAAGCACATTCACTTGGGATGCACTACTCCTTGCTAGCTATCCAATTCTACCTATTGATTTGTCACACTTAAGATGTAATGTGTAAGTATTTCCTAGGTCATGAACAGATTACACAAACCCGCCGTCTATTTAATATTCCATTAGGGTAACGCACAACTAAGGTAGTATAAAGACTATTACAAAGCCCCTAAGAGTATATTAAATGCATGTAAAATATCTTAAGAGGGATCAACCATATAATAGGGTAAGGTAGTATGAAGACTGTTACCCGATGGTATCCTTTCTACACACTCGCGTTTCCTTAGACATGTCAACAGCGATAC